>CM076584.1:667890055-667922125 GCA_034641835.2 Pinus albicaulis | reverse complement strand
ACTTGTTAAAATTGGACAACTAGGTCCAAACTCCGGGTTGTGCTGCTCAGATGACGATCGCAATATTTTTATTGGATTCCTCTTTCGGAGAGGTGTAAGATTGATCTAAAGATCATCTCGATCGGATGAGCAAAACATGTACTTTGAATTTATTCCACTTATGTGCTAGGTCGGTCTGGAATAAAATATTGACTTAAATGTCTTAAAGGACGTGTCACACACCCCCAAAGATTCCTATATATTGGAGAGACTTAGAGTTCATTTGACACACATTGGTGTGGAGGAATTCTCTCTCTCTTGATGGCATTGGAGCTGCGTATTCTTTGTTTGGGTTGTTCTGGGGTTATGTGTGACACGCTTGGCTAAATGACCTATTGGAGACTTTGCTGGTAGAAGCATCCTGCTGATCGCCGTAACGCCACCATGTCTTCTTTCTGTTTTGGCTTGTCTTCTATCGATCTATTAGTATGTTCTATCTTCTTCAGTATTGTGCCCTAATCTGCATAGAACATAAGCAGAATTAACATGGTATCAGAGCTAAGGAGAAGACAAAGCCCAGCTTGTTGAGAATCTAGGGCAGCGAGATAAGGACTGTTTGATGCGATCGAAATAATGTGCCTCTAACCTTCAGAGTAAGGAAGTCTGTTGTTGAAGACCGAGGAACTATAATGAATGTTCAACAAATTCGTATGACTGTATTGTTTTCATTTTTGACCTAATACGATCTAAGTCTGCCAATTAATTTCATACGCAGATATGATCTAAGTCTGCCGGTCAATTTTTATACGCAGATATGATCTAAGTCTGCCGGTCAATTTTTATACGCAGATACGATCTAAGTCTACCGGTCAATTTTATATGCAGATATGATCTAAGTCTGCCGGTCAATTTTTATACGCAGATATGATCTAAGTCTGCCGATCAATTTTTATACGCAGATACGATCTAAGTCTGCTGGTTAATTTTATACGCAGATACGATCAAAGTCTGCCGGTTAGTTTTATATGCATATTCGATCTAAGTCTGCCGGTTTGCCCAGGGATATGTAGTGTGTACATACGATACAAGGAGAGACGTGGGAACGCATAACTCACATTAAAGTTTATAAGTAGTTTCGCGGAATCGATCTTGTGCTGACGGATTGCATCAATAGGTCTGCGGATAAAAAAAAAAAAAAAGGGTATGAGTCTATCTAAGAGCCTCAGAGATCTTGTCAGTTGGTTCTTCACGAGGAAAACCCATGGCAGCCGACGCCTGAAAGGCGCACATTGCATTGGCTTCAATACAATTGAATAATGGAGGTTATCACGTCATAACAAAGTTGGCACTGACCGTGGAAATGAATCAAGTGGCTTTCTGCGTCTTCCGGGACCTCCTGACGCAGTCGTTGCTCGGCCTTATCACCTATTTCAAAGAAAAGCCCCCAATATTTCATCATCAGAATTTGCTGATAAAAAAAAATCAAGTGGCAAGCCAAGAGGTTGTACGAATTTGAATCTGCAGGCGGATGAGACATCGTGATAGCAAAGGGTCGAATTTACAGACTCGCAAAGCCAAATCTAATCCATAGAACGCGGAAAAATAGCCGACTAAATCTGTTGAGCCGTCATTTCTGATTTTCGGGCTCGAAACAGCTCGGACAAGGGATGCGGGCAGTATTGAAGAGTGTAAGGTCTTACACTTATAGAAGCCCTACAAAATCATTGAAACAATGCAAGGAAGAGAGATACCTCTCTAACTCTGTCAGGGAGAAACCCCAAAGCGCTGCGTGGTGGTAAATCTGAATCGGAAGCCATACATTTGTTCGAAAAAGTATCTTGCAGATTGGGGATTGGACAAAAGCCCAAGGGCCCTGCCACCGCCATTCCCATTAAACTAAATTGCAGTAACAGAACGCCCAAAGTGGCCATGTCAAATTACTTCAATGGTGGCCTTGATTAGTTTGTTCGCTGTTAAATCCACTCTTCTGATCCTTCACGGTCACCCTTGAAGGGGTTGGAAAAGAGATACTGTTGAATCTCAAGATAAAGCGAAGCCCTGAGCGAGGAAATTTATTAGATAACAGTTTTAACTTACTAATGCGATAACAGTGCGCTCAAAATTGAGCGTTGAAATTATTCACTAATGAAATGATGATGACACCTATGCGTAAGTATAGTTTGACCAGATGCGTATGAAACTGGCATTGTCATGCTCCCCTTCGTTCTGTTTCCATCAGCACGGTAGAAGTTGCAGAACTCATAGTCTTTCTAAATCGAGTACTCGAGAGGCCAGGTTACTCTGTCCCTCCATTTCCACACCTGTTCATGCTACAGGTTTGCCCGTTAAAAATATGTAAAGCATCTTTATGCCTACAAATTCAGAAATGGAACAGGGAGATCAAAGGGTATGCCTGTAGTGGACGATATGAAGAGGCCATTATACTTTATGTTAAAATGCTATGTGCAGATATACAGCCTAATAATTTCACCTTTCCCATTGTGCTGAAGACATGCGTTGTTTTTTTCAGCGATGCAGGAAGGAGCGCAGATTCATAACCATGTAATTAAGATGGGTTTCAATATGGATATTTTTGTGGGAGCTGCTCTAATATACAGAGGATGCACGACAAAATATCCCAGAGAAATGTAGTGTTATGTATTTCCCTGATCGCAGGATATGCGCAAAATAGGAAGATTGTTGAAGCCTTGAAAGTCTTCAACCGAATGCAAGAGGAAGACGTGAAACCCGACCCGGTTACCATTGTGAGTATGGTTTTGGCCTTTTCCCACTTAAGAGAAATCTGAATCTGTGAGATGATCCATGGCTACATAATTCGGAAAGGGTTTGAATCTCATGTTTATGTGGGTACTGGAATCATAGATATGTATGATGTCGGAGTGTGAGGACTGCATGATGAGTGATTTGCCCAACAGAAATGTGGTGTCATGGAATGAAATACGCTCGCAATAGGAATGCCATCAAAGCCTTGGCTCTGTTTCATCGAATGCAGAGAGTAGGAATGAAACCTGACTCAGTCAATGCTATGCGTGCTCCCAGAATGTACCCATTTGGTACATCTGCAAACTGGTGAGCAGATCCATGGTTGATGAGCCTTAGATCAGTGTCATATGGAATATATATATATATATATATATATATATATATATATATATGACCGTGTAGTTTGATATCTTTGATACTATATGGTAGTATGGCAATGATGAAGACAATAGTGATGGGTACGATAAAATTATGGCAACATTGTAATCAGCGATATGACAGTGATGACGGTTCTATAGCCGCAATCTTGAGGAGCTAAATCTGTCATTCTATGTCACTGTCATCATGACAGTGACATAGACAGTCACCCATGATTACGAAATTTATAATAGCAGTAAGCTATATCAGTCTTACATTGGAGCATAATGAGAAACTTGGAAGTGTGATCTGAGAAGTTTTTACAGCCTTCAGTCACGTTGTTGGAGTCTTGAACCATGATCAACAAAGCCTGTTTGGATAGCTTTGACTGTGGGAGAATAAGACCCCTTTTGAAGTTGGTGTCTGGGTTGCCCTCATTTAAAATAGATGTCTTTTCTCGAGAGAGAAGCTGACATTAAGAGGGAGATACATCTGTATATGCTCCTGAGCTAATATCATTGCTGGACGAAGGA
The DNA here is from genome assembly GCA_034641835.2 of Pinus albicaulis. Lineage (NCBI taxonomy): Eukaryota > Viridiplantae > Streptophyta > Pinopsida > Pinales > Pinaceae > Pinus > Pinus albicaulis. The sequence continues at coordinate 667,918,472 of CM076584.1, read as the reverse complement.
AGATCCTCATGGCTCAAAGTCATATGGCTTCAGAGGGGGAAATTCTGGAAGAAAGCCAAGAAGCCATATAAATACCAAGGGTATCTAGCTGCCATGTGTACAATATGAGCCTGGATCATTTGCAGAAATTGGAAAGCACCAAGGTCTACAAGGATGCGAGGGTGATGTCTAGGATATGGTTCCTAGACCATCGATCAAAGTTGGTGTCACCCCGATATAAGATCAAGCAAGGATCTGATGGGAAAATGTGTTGCATGGTGCAAGACAATTTTTTTTTTGTGGCATGGTGCGATAAAGGAAGAGGTGTATGTGGAGCAACCTTTGGGATTCAAAGTCCAGGATCGGGACACCCATGTTTGCAGGTTGAAGAGAGCCCTCTATGGGTTGAAGCAAGCACCCAGAGCTTGGTACGAGAGGATAGATAGCTACCTGATGAAGCTGGGCTTCACTCGTAGTAATGTTGATCCGAACCTTTACTTCAAGGTTGATAGAGAGAAGCCTCTCATTCTGGTGCTGTGTTTGGACGACCTCTTCCTGACAGGTGCTGACCCTCTCATTCATCAATGCAAGAGGGAGCTCGTTGCTGAATTCGAAAGGAAGGACCTAGGACTGATGCACTACTTCCTAGACCTGGAGGTCTGGCAGAGACCTGGCGAGATTTTCCTTTCTTAAGGAAAATACAATGTGAAGCTTCTGGTATGATGCACTGTAAGTCTGTGTCGACACCGACGGAACTCAACTTTAAGAAGTTGAGTGGCAGCGCTGCTGGGCCCGTCCTACTGAGTATCATCAACTCATAGGGACCCTGATGTTCTTAGTGAACACCTGTTCGGACGTATGTTGTGCAGTGAACACTTTGAGTCAACACATGGTTGATCATAACATTCACTGGGTTGGTGCCTAGAAACTCTTGAGATATCTCCGAGGTACGATAGACCATGGGCTGAGATACATTTCCGGGAGTATGACACTCTATATACTGATGCCGATTGGGCTGGCAGTGTGGTGGACCGCAAGAGCACGTCTGGATGCTACTTCAAAAGTAGATCTGCTTCGGGCAGGAAAAGGAAGTTGGTAGCCTTGAGCACCGCTGAGGTCGAATACATTGCAGCATGTATGACTCGTTGTGAAGTCACTTGGTTGCGAAAGCTCTTCAGTGAGCTGTTCGAGCATGTGCTAGATGCCACCGTTATCCTTTGTGATAACCAGAGGGGGATTCAATTGTCATAGAATCCCGGGTTCCACGATTGATCCAAGCATGTTGATGGATGGTACCACTTTATCTGGGATATGGTACAGCGAGGCGCCGTAAGGCTCGATCATATAGGAACTGATGAGCAGGTCGCGGATATTCTCACAATGCCCTTGGGGAAGTTCATGTTCCTAGCCTTCCGTGAGAATCTTGGAATCATGGAACAACCCTATTCTGAGGGTCCTGTTGGACGATGAGCTCTGGGAGCTCAAAGGGGGTTTGGGGATAGCTTAGGTGCTATAAGCAACCACAGGGCTAGGCTTGCCAAACCTAGTTGGTGTGCTTCTACCCCACCGTGAAGATATTGAGATGGTTTACCTCTCTTTGATCTGTGCCCCGTATGCATCCTACCCATGGAGTTTCGGACTCATGGGAAGTACCTCTCATTTGGCCAATGAGGTGGGAAAAGTGAATAGAGACCATAGCAAGACCGATGGACGCATCGGAGATTGCCGTACTCTCTATGTCTAGGATGACACGTGTCCAACTACTTGATTTGGGATCAAGTTTAGCGAGGTTTCGGACCTCCAACTGACTTCGGGTCAGTGAAACTAACTTTGGGTTAGTATATGACTCTCTTGAGTCCTAGTGAGGTTTCGGATCTCCAACTGACTTCGGGTCAGTGAAACTAACTTTGGGTTAGTATATGACTCTCTTGATTCCTAGTGAGGTTTCAGACCTCCAACTGACTTCTGGTCAGGTAAACCAACTTCGGGTTGGTATGAGACTCTTTGTGAGTCCTATAGAGGTTTCGAACCTCTGGGCTGAATCTGTCAGTCGGGTATGATGTCTTTGTGACTAACCCACTTTTGTTCTGAAATAAAGAGGCCAGCAAAGCAAGTTACGGCGGGATGACGCACGATGTTTGGATTGCACTAGTGGACAGAGTTCTCCCTAGTTGAGAGGGAGTGTTAAAATTGGACAACTAGGTCCAAACTCCGGGTTGTGCTGCTCAGATGACGATCACAATATTTTTATTGGATTCCTCTTTCGGAGAGGTGTAAGATTGATCTAAAGATCATCTCGATCGGATGAGCAGAACATGTACTTTGAATTTATTCCACTTATGTGCTGGGTCGGCCGGGAATAAAATATTGACTTAAATGTCTTAAAGGACGTGTCACACACCCCCAAAGATTCCTATATATTGGAGAGACTTGGAGTTCATTTGACACACATTGGTGTGGAGGAATTCTCTCTCTATTGATGGCGTTGGAGCTGCGTATTCTTTGTTTGGATTGTTCTGGGGTTATGTGTGACACGCTTGGCTGAATGACCTATTGGAGACTTTGCTGGTAGAAGCATCTTGCTGATCGCCGTAACGCCACCATTTCTTATCTCTGTCTCGGCTTGTCTTCTATCGATCTATTAGTATGTTCTATCTTCTTCAGTATTGTGCCCTAATCTAAAATGGCATAGAACATAAGCAGAATTAACACCACTGCTATATAAATCAAAAGAGAGAAGAGAGGAAAACAGAACTATTGTGTGAGATTGAAGATCTAAGGGTATGAACCAAACTGGAACGAAAAATGTACAAGGAGAAGAGATGACATTTTATCTAGCCACTAGAAACGAGCCTACCCCCAACCATGTTAGAGGATGACATGGACACAGTGAAGAGATTCCAACCATATGGAAATCCATTATTACGTATAATCATACCCCCTACTGAGATACTTGTACTCATTGGGGGCTCGAGGAACGACATGTAAATGAGAAGTTCGACCCTCCAACAGTGGACATAGGAATACTAGACATGACTAAACTAGAACCTCTGGTCAATGTGAACAGAGATGAGATGGTCTATAATGTGGAGGTAACCATGAATTGACTAAATGGAGGGAAAGGACTCCCGTGAATATTCTGCCAAAATGAGGAGAATGAGTTATCAAAGGACATAGTATGGACATGACTTGTGGTCATAGGGATAGACGTAGACGTGACATGTTGAAGCGCATCAATCACTACAGGTGGGGACACAACAGGTTTCGTCTTGGAGGTAATAGCATTATCCATGAAGAACTCAAGTAAAGGACTATGGAAAGATCCAGACACATCAACACCCCCACCTGATTGTTGAAATTTGGCAGCTTAGGGAGAAATTACCTCCTTTGGGAAGCCTTTCTCCTCCGGAGAAGACCCTACTAGCCCTTGGAAGAATTTAATTTGACCAAGGAAAAATATTAGTTTAATATGAAACACACATCTTCTCAAAAGTACAAGTCAGCTTGGGAATGGAAATTCATCCTCATCAACCACATATAAATATACCACATGTCACATCACTCGAAGGCATCATAGACACATCACATCTTCTCTTGATTGGTTCGTACAACTTTGAAATTGCAGATCCGAGTTCACACGTGCGAAGGGAAGGAAGACTTCTCTGTTTGGTGAGATGACTTTTTGTTAGTCTGTTTTGACCAAGAAGGAATTGGCTTCGTTTGACTTGGATTTTGACCTGTTTCAGGAGGCCAAGTTGTCTGGCATTTGGACCGAAGTTTTGTATGCATGCTGACTGAGTTTGACCACAAACTTTGACAGAGTTTGACTGCAGGTTTTATCTCTCCTTTGATTGAGGTTTTGAATGTTGATTTTTGGTAGCATCGAAAGTGCTCTAAGTCTCAAAATTTGTGGAGAGGCTTAGGCACTAGTATTCCAAAGAACCCAAAAACCGTTTGTGAAAATTCCACTCGGACTATGTTTTATTGTAAAAAATAATTATTTTAATGAGGACCCTAAGTCTAAACCTAGAGAAATTAAATAATTAAGGGGTATTAGTAAAACAGAGTGAGAATGATCTAGAAAAGGTGAAGATCAAGTCAAGTTATAATCTTAGCTGTTGATTAGAGATCTAATCTCGGCCGTTGATGTCTCAACGAGAAGACTATAAAGGAAGACTTGAGGGTCATTTGGAAATACACACCGAGTGAATCTAGAGATCAATTTTTTAGATGGAGCAAGTGCTCAGATGAAGAATCAGATCTAAGTGATTTTAGTTGTAGTGAGGGGTAGAGATAGTTTTTGGTCCGAGGATCTTCTCCGGGACCAAGAATACACAGCAGAGAGGCAACAGAACCAACATGGGAAGTAGCGCAACCTCCAGGAAGTGTGACGCAACACCCAGAAGGGGTGACATAGGCCCACGAAGAGGCAATGCAATTTTTTTGTGAGAGAGTCCGAGATTTGTTGGGAGATCAGGGTTCTGAGTCGGGAGGGCTGGAACTTGACTTTCCAAGGAGGAGATCAATCCCAGAGAGGAGGTGACGCAGTCAACAGAGGTCCCCACACAGGCCTATGCAACAAGTGCACAAAGGCAACGCAGAGGGTACTGGGGTTTCGCCAGTTCAGCTACCGGATCAACCGGGACTTGTAGTGTGAGGTAAAAATCACTATATTTTTGTCTGCCGAGATTTCTTTGTACTGGATAGCCAACAAGGCTTCTAGAAATTGTATTCAGAAACTGATGCTTAATAATAATAAACCCTCAGATCTGCTGCACCGGTTTTGCCGCATTAGGTTTTTCCAGGGACTTTCGTCCAAAAATAATGGTGTCCTATGTGTGATTTATTATTTGTTCAATTTCCTTGTTTCAGAATCATAAAGTATTAAGTGTAGGTTGCTTCAGTAATTTACTTCAATAATTCATGAAGAAATCTGAATTAATTCTGTAATGTAATTTACAAAATTGGAGAAGTAAATTCGGCTGGTTGCCATAGGATTCTTGAGATTGTTAGATCTAGGAATTTTCACATGATATTAGAGCATTTGATGTGAAATATGAAGAGCGGATCTAGCACTGAAGTGAAGGCTGAATTGCTGCAACAACAACAGATCAAATCCCTAGAGAGATTGCGTAGTTCTAGCCAGGAGGGCTAACTTTTCGAGGTTGTCTCTCTCTGATTGAGTTGACAGAAAGGTAGGACTTTCGGTTCGAGATTTTGCCAAGGCAGAGGGAGCATCGTAGAACCTTCACGCAAAGCTAGAGGGACGCAGTTTTTCTGCAGGCAGTTGCTGGGCAGAGAAGCGTCAGACGAAGAAGAAGAGCACATAGCAGGGAATTCTTCCTCAGTGAGTTCCTTGCCGGGGAATTCAACATTTTTCCAAGATCTAGGCAACAAATCTACAAGCTCCACAAGGAGTGCATAAGTCTGTCTAGTGTTGCGCAATGGGGGAAGAAGAGGAGCAGTTCGATAGTTTTCGGTTGATATGGCAGCTCACGGACTTAGAGATCAGGACTGGTTGGACGGATCCTCCAACTATGTGATTTGGAAGGAAAGAGTCAAATTCCTTCTAGACGAATATGATCTCAAGACGTTTGTGGACAACGTGGTTACTGTACGGTGTACCTACAAATCCGGATTAGAACAAGAAGTACAAGTCGGATATGGCAAAGGCCAAGAGACTAATCCTTGATGGTGTCAAGGATCACATAGTCCCTCATGTAGCTGGCAAGAACATGGTCAGGGAGATGTGGGAGGCCTTGTCTTTGCTAGTCGAAAGAAATTTCGAGCAACAGAAGATGTACTTGGAGCAGAAGCTCTGGATGATCTAGATGCAGAAGGGGGAGTGCATTGCTCCATTGTTAACAAGAGGAGATTCAAGACCAGTTGGCAGCTGTTGGATCCACCCCAACTTCTTCAACTATGGTGAGGTTAGCCCTTAACGCAATTACGGAGGAGTGGCAAGTTTTTGTCCAAAGTATTTTGGGCAGGGCAACGCTTCCTAGTTGGGAAGAGATGTGGGCAGCACTTTAGGAGGAGGAGTTGAGAAGAGATTTGGTCAAGCGCAAGCTTGACAGTAGCAACGGGAGCGGATCGAAGAATCCAGAGGAGGAGAATCGCATCGAAGGGGCAACAAGGGCAACAGAAACAGAAGAGAGATGTTTCAAAGATGAAGTGTTTCAGGTGTGGTGAGATGGGACACGTTGCATCGCAATGTCCTTTGAAGAAAAAGGATGAGGATGAGGAGCAGGATCCAAAAGTTGTAGCGGCGAAGATTAAGCAGGCTGAGTTTGCCATGAGTGCCCACGCATTTCCAGAAGGTAGATGGGGTGACATTGAGCTGTAGTTCACTTTGAACTTTAGTTGGGCAGGATCCTTTAGGAGCCCACCACTTGGATCACAACCTTGCTACTGGTGCCCATAATTAGCAGTAGCAGGATGGAGGAGTTTTCAGTGGGAGCCGTGGAGTGATGAAGCGACAGTTGCATTAGGTAGCAACGCCTACTTCTAGTTCAATGCAGAGTAGAGCAACAACAACGTAGAGCAAAGCAACAACAACGTAGTTCAACAACATCGTAGTGCATCAGAGGGACAACGCAGTAGTTATCAACTGTCAGATCTTCAGCACCAAGGTGCATCCATTGAACACTTGTTCAATTTTTGGGTGATTTCAGTTGCTTCTCTCAACAACTGAGTTGCAATGTAGATGCTGTATTAGCAGTGGTAGTGCTAGCAGCATAGCAGATGTAGCATTTGAGAGGGAGCTTTAGTACAGATGCAGCAGTGACAGTGTCATGGGTAACAATACAGTTGTAGCAGTAGCGCAGTGGTTGGTGGAAAACTTGTCAGACATCAGCAGTGCAAAGGATGCTTCAGGGTCAGAGCAGTATGCAATAGTCATGTTGTTAGAGCACTTTCCTCGCTAAGAGGGAGTGTTGATTTTTGGTAGCATTAGAAGTGTTCTAAGTCTCAAAATTTGTGGAGAGGCTTAGGCACTGGTATTCCAAAGAACCCAGAAACAGTTTGTGAAAATGCCACTCAGATTGTGTTTTATTGTAAAAATTAATTATTTTAACGGGGACCCTAAGTCTAAACTTAGGGAAATTAAATAATTAAAGGGTATTAATAAAGCAGAGTGAGAATGATCTATAAAAACCGAAGAGCAAGTCTCGGGCGTTGATTAGAGATCTAATCTCGGCTGTTGATGTCTCAACGAGAAGACTATAAAGGAAGACTTGAGGGCCATTTGGAAATACACATCGAGTGAATCTAGAGATCGATCTTTTAGACGAAGCAAGTGCTCGGACGAAGAATCAAATCTGAGTGATTTCAATTGCAGTGAAGGGCAGAGACAGTTTTTGGTCAGAGGATCTTCTCCGGGACCAAGAATACACAACAGAGAGGCAACAGAACCAACAGAGAAAGCAGCGCAACCTCCAGGGTGTGTGATGCAGCACCCATAAGGGGTGACGCAAGCCCACATAGAGGCAGTGCAGTTTTTTTGTGAGGTAGTCCGAGATTTGTGGGGAGATCAGGGTTCTGAGCAGGGAGGGCTGGAACTTGAACTTCCGAGGAGCAGATTGATCCGAGAGAGAAGGCGACGCAATCTATAGAGGTCCCCACGCAGGCCTATGTAGCTACCGCGCAGAGGCAACGCAGATGGTGCTGGGGTTTCGTCAGTTCAACTACTGGATCAGTCGAGACTTGCAGTGTGAGGTAAAACTCACTATATTTTTGTTTGCTGAGATTTCTCTGTACTAGATAGCCAACAAGGCATCCAAAGATTGTATTCACAAACTGCTGCTTAATAATAATAAACCCTCAGATCTGCTGTACCGGTTTTCCTACATTTTGTTTTCTCAGGGGGTTTCGTCCAAAAATAATCGTTTCCTAGGTGTGGTTTATTCTTTGCTCAGTTTACTTGTTTCAGAATCATAAAGTATTAAGTGTAGGTATCTTCAGTAATTTACTTCAATAATTCATGTAGAAATTTGAATTAATTCTCTAATGTATTTTTCAAAATAGTAGTAAATTCGGTTGGTTGCAATAGGATTCCTGAGATTGTTAGATCTAGGAATTTTCACATTGAAGACTACTTTGATAGGGTTTGACAAAAGGAAGAAGGGCGAACATTTTCACTGGTTGACTGAACTCTTTGAAGGCTGATTTGACCATTGCCCAAGACTGGTTAGGGTTCCTTTCACTGTTGTTGACTTTGACCATAATTTGTAGATTTGACTTTTGACCAAATTTGACTTTTTGGGCTCAACTTTGACTGAATATTGGATGGTTGATTGGATTAATCAAGGTTTTGAACTTTGACTCATTTTTTATGTACTTGGACGTTGTATCTCTGTGCTGAACATTTGATGACAATCTAATAGATCAAGAATTTGGAAAGGGTTTTACCCCTTGTGGTAGTTTTCCCTGGTCTTTGACCAAATACCGTGTCTTAATATTCTTGGCTGTCTTCTATTGTGCATTTGATTTATTGTTCTATCTACAATTGCTTATTGTTGTTGGAAGATATTGGAAATTGATTGCTAATTGAAGAAGAATTGGAATAAGTGATTGTGTTAATCATAGAACTCTACAAAATTAACATGGTATTGGCGCTAAGATGAAGACAAGCCCAAGGACACAAGAGAAATCATCTTTGAAGGAATTTGATTTGAAGGAGCTTATTTGACTTGATCAAGATGTCTACCTCATACTTTAAGATTGAAGAGAAGTTGAATGACTCATCTAACTATGCAGTTTGGGGAACCATGTTGGATATGACTTTGGATGAAATGATGTCTTGGAATATGTTGAAGGCATGGTACCTGAGCCTTCAGGGAATGCTTCTGTTGCTATAAAGGCTAAGTACAAGAAAGGTGAGATCAAAGCAAAGGAGATTATTATTGATTCATTAAGAGATCATTTGATTGTTTATATTTCGAAGTTGAGGAAGTCCAAGGAGATGTATGATAAGTTGGTTGGGATGTATGAAGTCAACAACTTGAGTCACATTCTTTCTTTGAAGAGTCAATTGGACATCTAGATGAATAAGGGAGAGACTGTACAATCATACTTCATGACGATATCCCAACTCAAGGAACAACTATTGTCTACTGGAGAAGTTACTTTTGATAGAGAGCTGGTACTAATTGCGCTTCAAGGTCTTTCACCTATTTGGGAGACATTTATTACCACTATTAGCAACAATGATAGGTTCTCGACATTTGATGAGCTCATTGGCAAGTGCACTCAAGAAGAAACTAGGATCATATCTAGAGGGAGATTTCAAAAGCACGAAGAAGGGGAGCCCACTGCATTTGTTTCTCAAGACAAGAAGAGGAAAGGAAGAGGAAGTTCAACTAATTCAAGGTAGTCGACATTGTTATCTACCACCTGTGGGTAGTGTATATAGGAGAATTTTTTTCTCCCAGATGGTTCTAAGCCAATAGCCAACAACCCCTTGCAGTGAACAAATAGCTCGATGTGCCATTATCTCCACCACTTGAGCCAACCATGTGGTCCCTCGCCCACTTGTTATGATTGTATGTTTGAAGGTGGGCCTCTCGAACCCAAAGGTATGGCTTTGCATTGGTGTAGTTGAGTAATATTCCTTACTTGTCATGGGCACTTTTGGGCATGGGTTGCTGGGGGGATTCGGCGGAAAGAGTGGGCTAGGTTTGTACTCTTGTATCCACTGCCCGATTTCGTGGTTAGCCTTGTACCCATTGTCTCGTGGGTCTCCTTTATTGGCCATTAGCTTTAGTGTTGGCACTACATGGGAAATCCCAAATTTGGTTGCATGGTCCCGCTTCCCGATATGATATACATCACCACTTCCACTCATTTTAGCCCCATTCATCTTTTTTTTCCGATTCGGGTCCACATCTGTCCATTGGGTCCATATTAGGGTAGCCTCCCCTTCTCCTTGTCCACAACTTGGGTTGGCCCTTTAATGATGCCCGAAGGTTGATGCAGCTAAAAAGAAAAGAAAAAGCACAGTTTGGCCACTCTCAACATGAAATGTACAACAAAATACAAAAGATGACCGAGACATAAAAATTTAGCATGTGGGAAAAAGCAAAATATGAGCTCTACCCCTTATCCATGGCCATCACCTTAGTTCTTATGGGCCCTAGATGAGCCCCCTCCATCATTAAGGAACCCAAGATTGTCCCAACCCCTGGTGGGCGATGAACTGCCCCACCTTAAGGGGAGTATCCACTACTATATATTGCACATCGCGCTCTCATCTCCTAGAGCCTAAGCAATTATGAAGACAAATCAATCAAAGGCAAAAGACATATGAAGAAGGTTGTAAAAACAAAAGCCGGGGTAACCCATGTACCACGATTTTCTCCTTCTTATAATCATATACCCTAGCTATGGGCTTCCCTTATTATAACCACCCTTGTACCATGACATGTGGACTAGATGATTCCCCTGATCCCCACTCCGCTCCATTACTATATCATTTGGCGCCTACCATTTGAGCGATGTACCATGGACATGTCAACCCCTTTAGAGGTTGAAGCCACCTAATAGGGTCCTTGGTTAACCCCTTATTTTCGATCCACTTGGAGACGCATGAGGATGTCATTGTGCCCCCACACCCACTGGGGAACACCACAAGTTCTTTCTTGGAAAACAAAGGGGCCAACCCCTTGTCCACTATGTTTGGAGTCCAATTATACATCATGGCACCCCTTGGATATCATTAGGCCTCCTCAAAGGCCCAACAACTCACTATATTGATCATTCTGCCCTCTTGAGAGGCTTATTCTTGTTTTATTAAGCTATTTTGGTGGGCTTGTCGCCAAAAGTATTGTTATTATGGACATTATTTTATTTTGGGGGCATTTTTAGTCCAAATTAGGCCATTCGAATCCCTTAGAGAATTGTATAAATAGAAGTGAGATGATTCATTTTGATCATCATCACTTGTATTGGGTTATTAGCTCTTGTGATATTTTCGCTATCCTTTTGGAGGCCAAGTTTGGATGATATGGATGAATTTTGATGTTTGGATCTCTCTCTCTTGTCTTCGAGCTTCATTACTGGCATAATTTGATGATTGGATATACTCTTTTGTACATGTAAGTGCTCTTTTCATGCTTGTTCTTGATATTTACTTTTGTCACATGAATGTTGCTGGGATTTTCACTATACAAGTATGAAATTTATTGTTTTTCTGTACGAATTAGTGGGAATTGTGATCTTTTATAGTGTTGCATCATGTCATGGTCCATGTATGAATGGGTGAATATTCCTAGAGATAATTTGTGCTAAATGCATCTCGATAAGTCATAAATAATTGCAAATTGAAGTATAAAGTCCTTGAAGCAGCTGCTCTCATGCACTAATGCCATCCAAATTTGTTTGAAGGCCTCCTTGATTGGGTTAGTTCTTTCCAAGCAATAAATTCTCCTCGACTCCGTCTCTCCCAAAGGACAAGGCACTAATCCTCCATAGGTGATCACTTTTAAAGCTTATTTTTCTCACCTCTCCTTCTCTTTCTAGGCCTAGCCTCCATAGGTCACCTAGGGCATCACTTATCTCACATTCTAGCCATCAAAAGAATTCGATTCCTTGTCCATTACTGTGCTAAGGTTTCCTCTAGAGGCACTCCAAATTTCATGAAATTTCGTTGGTGGGATCTTGAGATATTGCAAGCCCTAGCCCAAGGATCGTTTCTTGCCCTAGGTTTCCCTTTGCTAGTGTCCTCATTTGGATCATTGCACTCTATTTTAAGAAAATTTGTCCTTTGCTCCTCTTCCCTTCCATAGTTAGGTCAAGTCCCTCCTTGATTGATCAATTCCAGTTCCTTGACCTAACTTTGGTTCCACTTGGTCCCGTGTGGTCCCACAACTTTACAACTCCAACCCCACAAAGATCACACAAAGACAAAGTCTTCATAGGGATTTCTAGGCCTAGGAATCATCTTTACAAGATACATTCCCAAACCCGAGCCTCGAGAATCCTCTTAGCCCTTCCTAGAGAGCATATCACCTTGCTTTCAAAGTAAGAAAGCCATATAATTGACTCTGTCTTCTGAATAGGCCGTAGGAATCATTCCTTATCCTCTTATTGACCTATTCGTCTAGTGATTCCACTTATACCGAGTCTTCTTCCATCAATGAAAGTCCGTAAAGAGCAGGGAGCCTTAGTTGAAGTGACAGTGGGCTATCGCTCCATCGTTTCCCTTGACCTAGTAGTTTTTCTTTAGGATCTTCTCCTAGGATCCCTGCTAGATTGAGCAGTAACTTTTTGGTGCTGTTGCCAGGGACATGAGACACGTGTCTTGTTCCCCATACGACATTTTTTATATATCATTTGGCGACTCCATTGGAAGGATGAAGCCCTAGTTCTTCATCGAACTTCAAGGTTAATGCTTGTAGGATGAATCAAGCATCTATCAAGGCATTTCAATTCACCCTGGTGACTCCATTTTAATCATAATATGCAAAATCATGAAAAACGACTTGTTCTCAAGAAGAGAGTTCCCGTGGCTCTGCATTTGCGAAACTCAACGATCAAGAACTGCAGAAACTACAAGAAAATGTGGACAAATATGTTGAGTTTTGTGAAGATTTGTTGGAGAACATGGGTAAAAAATTCGTGCTCAGGTTTCATGGAGAAACACAAAAACGAATCTACATAACAATTTGTGCTTATGAGAGGGATCCTAGTCATCTCTTTGAATTTGCTAGCCTAACTAGTGCTTTTAATATTTTGACTGACCTAATCAATGAAAAATATTATAATGAGTTGCAAAGCCCCACACAATGTAATCAATTAGATGATCAAGGTGACCTTGAAGAAAGTTCGAATGTGAAAGGCAATCATAAGAATGAAGAATATATGGAAGAATGGAACTGTTGGACATTGGATAAACCAACACTCCTCGTGTGTTTCGCGACATGGACTAACTGCCTCTCATGGATCCTTATCTCTAGCGATGTGATCGTTGACTAACAACTACGGGTTTTGGTTTAACGACAATCGTGATTGCCAACAAGTGGTATCAGAGCGTAGGTCATGAGTTCGATACACACCCGACTCACGTTGGGGGGGAGATTGTTGGACATTGGATAAACCAATGCTTCCCGTGTGTTTCGCGACATGGACTAACTGCCTCTCATGGATCCTTATCTCTGGCAATGTGATCGTTGACTAAAACTTGCGAGTTTTGGTTTAATGACAATCATTATTCTCAGCAGGAATCTGTCTAACGAAGATCATAAGACTATAGGGAGGCTTCAATATGCAAATTTAAGGATTAAGAATGTGCATGACATGAATGAGAGCGCCATCAAAGTCCATGAGGATCAACACGATGAAGTGTGGACTTTCATTTTGGAAACGACTTTTGAAGGCATGAATATTGTAGCTCCCTATGATGATGACATTTACAATTTCTTATGCATTAATGAGGGAAAGTGGGATGTGGGCAACCGTCGTTTTGAGTATGACCCTATTTATGATACTCACACCGAAAATGAGGATGGAATTGATTCTCCTTTTCCCCAATACATTACTTATGATGATATTCCTACTCACACCATCGAAAGGGAGGATCATGGTTTTCCCACGCATGAAGAAGGTTCATTGGAAATGATAGGCCCCATTTATGACACTGGTGATGACACTGACAAAGGTCTTGTTTTTCTTGACCTTCCCCAGGATCCCAATAACATAGTTGCATTATCCAGGAGCCCTAGCCTTGACCATTCTCACAATTATGGATGATCCCTTTTCCTCTCCTAGGTATGATGCTAAGGAAGAACTATCCATCAAATGTATCCCTCCTTCCCCTTCATACCCTCAGGATTGTTAATATGATTATCATGAGCAACTTTCTTGTTATGTCTCCCCTTGCCATCGACCGCCCTTTTCTCCCAGTCATGACCTAGTGGTAGTTATAAAGCATGATATTAATGACGGGGACCATAATGGGGATGATATGCCCGAGGTTGCTATGCATCAGAGGTTTATGAGCTTAATTGTTGATATCTCTGTCTTTTGGTTGGAAGAAATGACCTTGTGGAATAGATTGCATCCCTTGGCTCCCTCTTCCCTTGTGGTGCTTCATGCACGGTCACTTCATTTTACCACTTCCCGCCCTTGTGACTTACCATATTGTCATTCCTACCCCTGCCTTTGGATCTGTTGCATGAGTAAGCAAAATGGTAGTTGTTTTCATTTGACTAGATGATGTGTTGGTTGCATTGGGTCTATGATTACACTTGGTATTTGGGTGGTGTAACATGCATGTTAGGGTAGGATGCATTGCATGTTGACTTTCTCATTAGAATTAACATCATATGATATTTTCATGATAGATTAGTTGCATTTAGATTAAATTTGCATTTTACTTTCTTGTTGATTTTATTGCCAAATACTAAGCATGGGTGATCATAAGACACCACAAAAACATGCTGCCCCAGGTGCTTGGTCTTTGAAATGTCCAAGTGATAGGTTTGCGGTACTAAGAGATTGCTGGTGTTCTCATGAGCTCCCGTTTGAGTAGCTTCATGCATCTCTCCGAGAGCTCATGTCTTAGTTGGAGCCAGATGTTGCCCACTACTTGTGGGTAATGTATATATGATAAATTTTTTTTTTTTTTTTTAGATGGTCGACAGTGGGCAGTTAACAACCCCTTGCAGCCACCAGTTAGCTCGATGTACCATTATCTCTGCCACCTGAGCCAACCATCTGGTCCCTCGCCCATGTGTTATAATTGTGTGTTTAAAGGCGGGCCTCTCGATTTAGAAGGTATGGCTTTTCATTGGTGAAATTGAGTAATATTCCTTAGCTGTCATGGGCACTTTTGGGCATGGATTGGTTGGCAGATTCAACGGGAAGAGTGGGCTAGGTTTGTACTCTTGTCTCCACTGCCCGATTTCGTGGTTAGCTTTGTACCTTAATCCCGTGGGATCTCCTTTATTGGCCATTAGCTTTAGGGTTGGCACAACATGGGAAATCCCAAATTTGGTTGCGTGGTCCCACTTCTTGATACCATATACATTATCCCTTCCACTCATTTTAGCCCCATTCATCTTATTTTTCCCATCCAGGTCCACACGTGTACATTGGGTACACATTAGGGTAGCCTCCCCCTCTCCTTGTCCATCCCTTGGGTTGGGCTTGGAATGATGCCCGAAGGTTGATGCAGCTAAAATGAAAAGAAAAAGCATAATTTGGACACTCTCAATAAGAAATGTACCACAAAATGCAAAAGATGGCCAAGACATACAAATTTACCACGTGGGCAAAAGCCAAACATGAACTCTACCCCTTATTCATGGCCACCACCCTGGTTCCTATGGGCCCTAGTTGAGCCCCCTCCATCATTAAGGGACCCATGATTGTCCCAACCCCTGGTGGGCGATGAATTGCCCCACCTTAAGGGGGGTATCCACTGCCATATATTACACAACATGCTCTCATCCCCTAGAGTCCGAGTAGTTATGAAGAAAAAACAATCAAAGGCGAAAGTCATATGTAGAAGGGTGGAAAAGCAAAGGCCGGGGTAACTCATGTACCATGATTTTCTCCCTCTTACGAACATATACCCAGGTGTGGGCTTCCCTTATTGTAACTACCCTTGTACCATGACATGTGGTCTGGATGATTCCCTTGATCCCCACTCCGCTCCATTACTATATCATTTGCCACCTGCCATTTGAGGGATGTACCATGGACATGTCAACCCCTTTAGAGGTTGAAGCCACCTAATAGTGTCTTTGATTAACCCCCTATTGAGCTTGGGGACACTTGTACATGCCAAAGCCCACTATGGAAGGGCATGCCATCTTGAAATGCCCCATTGATTCCATGACTTGTAAACTCTTTTACTTGATTATTCTTGTGATTTGTTGTATTGGAGGACAGGGGGACGCAATGGATCTTATGCAGGATTGCCGGTGGGTCTCCATTTGGGACTTGGTCTCCCTATATAGGGTCCTAGCCCTCCATAGGGCCACATTGGCACTTGTAGGGTGAGCGTTGAGAGCCATGGACTTCCACTATAGCAGAGAGTACTTCATGGATCCTCAACACCACTTGTTGATTGCTCGTGTTCAATCTTTTGGATGAGGATGATGCACCTGGTTCACCATGCCCAAGCGACTCCACATATGCACCATACACTTGGCGGATGTTCCAAGGTCCAGAGGATGTCTCCTGTTGCAGAGGGAGGGCTTATGTCATCATTCTAGCCCTACAGATGGTCTATAGACATTTTCGACCCACTTGGAGATCCGTGAGTATGTCCTTGTGCCCCCACCTCCACTGGGGAGCACCACAAGTTCTTGCTTGGAAAACAAGGGGCCGACCCCTTGTCTGGTATGTTTGGAGTCCAGTTCTACATCATGGCATCCCTTGGATATCATTGGTCCTCCTCCAAGGCCCAACGAATCACTATATTGATCATTCTGTCCTCTTGAGAGACTTATTCTTGTTTTATTAAGCTATTTTGGTGGGCTTGTCACGAAAAGTATTGTTATTATGCACATTATTTTATTTTGGGGGCATTATTAGTCCAAATTAGGCCATTCGAATCCCTTAGAGGATTGCATAAATTGAAGTGAGATGATTCATTTTGATCATCGTCACTTGGATTGGGTTATTAGCTCTTGTGAGATATTCGCTAACCTTTTGGAGGACAAGTTTGGATGATATGGATGAATTTTGATGTTTGGATCTCTCTCTCTCTTGTCTTCGAGCTTCGTTATTAGCATAATTGGATGATGGGATATACTTTTGTACCATGCAAGTGCTCTTTTCATGCTTATTCTTGTTATTTACTTTTGTTACATGAACGTTGTTGGGATTTTTGCTATACAAGCCTAAAATTTACTGCTTTTCATGTAGGAATTAGTCGTATTTGTGATCTTTTATAGCATTGGATAATGTCATGGGTCATGTATGAATGGGCGAATGTTCCTAGAGATAATTTGTGCTAAATACTTCTCGATAAGTCGTCAATAATTGCAAATCGAAGTATAAAGTCCTTGAAGCAGTTGCTCTCATGCCCTAATGCCATACGAAATTGTTTGAAGGTCTCCTTGATTGGGTGGATTCTTTCCAAGCAATAAATTCTCCTTGACTCCATCTCTCCCAAAGGACAAGGCACCAATCCTCCATAGGTGATCACTTAAAACTTATTTCTCTCACCTCTCCTTCTCTTTCTAGGCCCGACTTCCATAGGTCACCTAGGGCATTGCTTATCTCACGTTATAACCATCAAAAGACTTTGATTTCATGTCCATTACTACACTAGGGTTTCCTTCCCCTCATCTCTTTCTTCTGTCATTGGTGCCTTCCCCTTGCCTTCCTCCACCGGAATGTTGTCTTCTTGATTAGGTGTGATTTCAAGCCTACGCTCTCTGCTTCTATACCGCTGCTTCTGTTATGTAGTGTACTCTCTATCTTTTGGTGTCATAGGCCAAATGCTCCACAACGTGAGCCAAGTCTATGAGCTCTGATACCACTATAATATCCCAAATTGGGAACAAACAGTAATACAAAGCATACAAAGACTAAATCTACAACAAACAGAAAACTGCATAAAAAACACCATGAATTGAGCCAAAACTGCTGAGCCATTTTATTAATATTTCTTAATGGGAAAGGTACAAATGGTGCTTAGAAAGATGGCACCTTGGCTTGCACAAGGCAGGCTGAAATACTCCTCAATCCCTGCTCAAAAAACCTTGCTCCTTACTGCTCTGCATGGCTCCTCCTCTACGCTGCCGAGTCTGATAAATGTTGCTGTTGGCTGGAAATGGATTGCGTATTGGGGCTGTTCTATTGATCAGAAAATTCCGGGATTTGGACACCGAATTCTCCTCAACAAACCCAGAAAAACCCGCGAAGAGTTTTCCGAAATGATGAAAATGGAAATTCACCCTCTTGAGCTGGGTACGCGGTTCTGCTAGGGACACTGGGCTCTGAACTGATCTGCTAGGAATAGTTGCCAGAAAATGCCCAAAAAATTTGCTAAGGGATGATCCCCTCACAAAACTCTTGGCTGAAATATCTCGGTCTTTCTCCTTCCCCGGAGCTGCTCTACTGCTGGACTGTGTAACTCCCTGACTGACTGCACTATCTGGAAGGGGCTGCGTACTCCTGGATTGAACCTTTGAAATCTCTCCTCCAAAACTGATTGAATTCCTCTCCTGAGCAGGCACTCGAAGTCCCCCGAGGATGAGGTTGAGATCTCTGCTCGGAAATCTCTGTGCTAAACAACACTTGCAAACAAGGCTAAACAGCTCAAGCGTGCTTCTGGTTTACCAGACAGAAAATTAGCTAATGACTGAATGAATGAGGAATGTGTTGCTCTCATCCTCTTTTACCTAGTTGAGCCTCAATGTTCCCTTGGGCCCCACTAGACTGCGCTGCCACCTCTGCCAGCCAACCATTGCGCTGCCACTGCGCAGCTGCTGTACCCCTGCTGTCCCTACGCTGCCTCTGTGATGCCTACATTGCTGCCTCTCCTGCGCTGCCACTAGGATGATGCCTATTGCGTGTAGCTGGCCCCACGAGTCCCACTCTAGCGCTAATGCTTGCCTTGGTGACTTTAGGAAAGTGATTTGATCTTCAGATTTATTTGTGGGTCACATTTACCCACTTTATTTTTTTGCTAACATTAGGAAAATGCATAATTGACAAAATTGATATTCCAATTAGCTGACTGCTAATTTGGAATATTACAAAGTGCTCTAAGTTTTTTTACTTTATCATTGGTTAAGTATCTTGTGGATTCATTTCTTATTGACACTATGTTGACTTGCACTTTTCTTGGTTGTGAGATTGCATATAACTCATTAATTAATACTATTGTCATTAAAGACTTATCGTAACTTAAAGTACTTGAACATTAAGCTAATCTCAAACTAAGAAATGCACTCATAATCATTGCATACACATCCTAAGGCTAGTTGCATTAATAACTTACCTCCAAGCATACGTTTGGTTGATAGACTCTTAGGGCAACCTTTTTCCAATTAGTTTGAGGGATTGAACCCTTCTTAGTGGTTATGACAGTGACCTTGCAGTCGTCAAAGCCACAGTCTCTGCATCGTCGGAGGCACTAGGTGGTTGGAACACAGGGGGAGGTATTGTTAATTAGGCCACTGCCTGCTTCCCATTGGCTTCCATCCCACGACCTACTCTGAAGATTGTTTCTCAAAACAATTGAGGGAAAGGTTCAACTTAGATTAGGCATTTATTCTAAAATTAACCAACATCCTTGCATTATACTTAGATCTCAGGATTTGCATAGCATATATGATAGTTTATCATATTAAGTAGCGGGTGCCCATCTGGTTACTTGGATTTAATTTGTAATAAGCAAGAATTGTGACTCCATAAGACACTGATTTCATCTCTAAATCTAATTAAATCCTTAAATCTTGCTAATTTTAATCGAGTAGCTGGGCCACTCATCCATGTCTCCCGAACAAGTTGGTGCCCCGCTTGTTTTCTATCACCTAATTTCCATAGGGACTACCCCCCATAGCCTGCTGTTGGGATGTTGACCGCACTTTGTCAACGACCCCATAGCAGTACACCCCCATTATTTCAAATGGGATTCGTCATGTTCGATGTGGTTGCACCATTCAGATTCCGTTATCCAGATGTCATCGCCGATCGACAGTTTTTATAATGATGTAAACCCATTCTGCATTTTATGATGTAAATGATCTAAGTAAGACCGTCCATGTATGTAACAACCTAGGTAAGCCTAGTATGTTGTTGATGACTTCCATCCTAGGAGGTTTTTTGTCTCACTGATTCACGAAAGTGATCGGCAGAGTTTTTCCCTCCAGCCTCACCCCAAAGCTAAGGTGGATTTTGTCATCAGCATGCTAAGTGAGTCCTAGTGTTCTATCGAGTCCTTGTAAAAGTAGTTTGAACTACTTGGTCTACTAGATCATATGTTGAGTCGCAGAACTGGGTATTTATTTGAGGGTCTATACGAATGGGTTTTCCCCCTTTATGTATGTAAATGTATTATCTCATGTAAAAGAGGGTTGGAAAAATAATTATAATCCCCTCTTAGTCAATTAATTAAATTTTCTGGTCAATTAATAAATAAAATCTTAAACCAGAAATTTAATTAATTTAAGGTCCTAAATTAGGATTAAATCTTTAAAGGCAAAATTTGTGAGTCCTTGGAAAATGATTTTGAAAGCCCCAAACCAAGGGAATATTGAGAATTTTAAGAAATATTGGACCCTTATGCCTTGGTGGTTAAGTCAAAGTCAAAATTGTGGGGTAATTATCTCAAAAATAGTATTTTTGAGTTAATTAAAATTGAATTAAATGATAAATTCGTTTTTTCCCCAAAATTTTAATTTCAACGCTCCGGATTAAAAGATAATTAAATCTTTTGGACGGTTGAGATTATTTTGACAAGGATCATCCAAACTAGCCGTTAGAGATCTTGTCCTATAAATTTAGAGGTCTTTCTCATTCTTGAGTCATCCGATCTCAGGATCATGCACTTGCTCTTAGAAGCTCTTGTAAACTTTTGGGGAATAAAGCATAAAGACTTTGGGGTTACAAATCTGGATGTTCCTTCTCAAATCTATGTGGTGAATTGTCTCTAAACTTTGCTACTTTGTTTCTTGTATTTTATGGTTGATGACCTTCATGGATTAATCTACATACAGGTATCTTGTGCAGTTTTCTGGGTTTATAAAATAACATTCTGATTTCTCTGAAAGGGTCTCATGTTGTTTTCACCTCTATCACTTAAGTTCCGTATCTAAGTGTACAGTGGAATTTTTTTTTTAAGATTAAGGTCTGGGAAGTTCCTACACTTGCCGACTCTCAATAAGCATAAATTTGATAAGCTCTTTATTTGTTAAATTCCGGGTCTATCTTACGATATTTGTGATTTTGCAGGGTTTCGAAGGCTTGTGCCTCTCACTAAAAATTTTAAACTTCTGAAACTTGTGCTAAACGAATTCAGATCTGACCTTGAGGGTTTTAAATTGTAAATTAGTTGTAAATTTGTAAATTTCTCAGAATTGTCAGGGTTTAATCATTAAATTGGCGTGTGTGTCTTCAAATCTGGCTGTCTTTTGCAGGTTAAGGGTTTAAATCGAATGGTGATGCATTCATGCAGCATCTAGCCCAAAGCGCCGTATTTGGGCCCCCGTAAACCCCACTCGTGGGTAGATCCGGGCGTAAGTGAAAGAAATTTTTGAGATCCGAGTTTTGAAAAGAAATTTTAAATTTGTGGAGTTGGAGGTACTTGGTTTATTATCGAAAACACGCTCTAGCTTCACCTCTCTTCAAAACCGTCCACCATCCATCTGCAATTGCTCTCCTTCTGAGACGTCCTGCCTTTTCCATCGTTTTCCCTATTTGACCTGCCCTCATTCGACTCCATTGCCCTTGCCGTCCATCTCTGCAAACTCATCTTTATTACCATCAATCTGTGCCATTGAACCGCTGATCGTGGTGCCCTTTGCCGCTGTGATATCTCCTCGTCCCTCACGTTAGCTCCTTACTCTGCAACCTTCCATGCCTTCCCGTCCAGCAAATCTAACCCACAAACAATAGAAGTCGAGCCGGTATCCATTTTCCTCGCGCCGCTGCCTGCATTCAAAACATCAAGCCGCTTCATCCACCAAGCTCGACCTGCAAAAAATTCAAACAAACGCACGCAGATATCAATTATAAAACCCGTGTTTTAAATTCTGCGCGATGCTATTTTTTGTATAGGTTTCATTTTTGTAAAGTTTTTTGTTTTAATACATAAGCGTTCATGAAATTTTAATGCATTTTTGACTTAGTCGAATTGGGTTAGCGAATTTGTTCTAGTCGGTTTTCATTTCATTTGTTTTCATTGTAGTTTTAAGTTTTAGTTGGGTAAGGGTAGAAGTTTTAATTCGTAGATTTTAAATTTCATTTCTTTTTTTTATTAGTTTCTTTTTATACTTAGTTTAGTTTTTAATTTCTAAGTTTAGGTTCTAGTTTTAGTTTAGTCTAAGTTAGATCTAGCTTAGTTTTAAATTAGACTTAACTTTAGTTTTTTTAATTTAGATTTTTAAATTTTCATTTAGTTTTAACTTAGTTTCAAATTTAGTTTAATTTTAACTTTAGGATTTAGCTTTTAGATTAGAACTTTGTTTAGATTTAGATTTTTAATTTGTCTTTAAAATAAAATAAAATAAAAATAATAAAAATTTCAAAAATTTCAAAATTTCAATAGTCAAATGTGCTAATTTTGTTTTTATCTAAATTTTTGACTATATAGACATTTTCTGGATCAAAATTAATTGAAGCATCATAAATCTGGAAATCTTTCAAACATCTGGCATTTTCATTCATGGTTGTGGTGTTTTTTTTTTAATTGAATATCATTAATCAATCGTGTTTGAATAAGCAGCAGTTAGTCATCACTTACTGGTTTATAATTGCATAACGAGATTCTGTTTGACTCCATAAGGCACTGGTCTTAACGTGATATCTAATCTAGATCTGTGGAATCTCGTTCATTTTATAAGTATTTGATGTTTTAGCTGTGTCTCCTGGATTTGTCATCCTCATTTATAATAGGGTCTACCTCCCTTAACTTCCAAGGAGACAGTGTAAAGAGAGAGATTGGGGATAAGAGTGACAGCCCCCAGTCTGAGCCGTTGTCGCGGTGCCCTGAACAATCTGTGCGACAACATTTTTTGGCGCCGTTGCCGGGGATAGAGTTTTTCTGTCCTTGGTCTTGACGACATTTTATTATCTTCCGATCTTTCATCGCCATTCATTAGCCTGTCGCAAGGGATCACATTTTTTGGCGTTCTTTCATCTCTTCATCATCTAATATTTTCATCTTTAGCACCTGGACATTTCAGTTGGCTTCTTGTTTGGGTGGCGACTCCACTTATTCATCTTTTTATTCCCAGACAAGAATCCCCCATTGATATCCATCTGCTCTCTCTCGATTATTTCTCCTGTTTTGGAATTAGTTTCATGTTCAAGTGGCGACTCCAATTCTTTCATTTCTTACAAGAGTTCCTGCCAAGAAGTTCGCTTCTTGAGGACCTTTTGACTATTCTTGAACACGGATCTATTTCTAAAATCCTAAAAACGATATCATGGATGTTTTTGCCCCGTGTAATTTTGCTAATATTCAGGGTTATCCCCATGATCTCCCTCAAATGGATAAATTACCTATCTTTCAAGGAAATGATGCAGTTAGTGTTAAATCTCATTTGTTTTCTTTCACTAACTGGTGGAATAGATTTGCAGTTGCAAGTAATAATTTCGATGATGTAAAAATGAAAACTTTTGTTCTTACTTTTGGCGAAGATGTTGCTAAATGGTTTACGGAAAAGCCTGATAATTCATTCAATACTTTTGAATCCATTGTAACTGCTTTTAAGGAAAAGTATGGTGATAAAAGGGAAGATCGACATTTGGTAATAGAGATCAGTACCATAAAAAAGAAAGAAAATGAAACGACTGAAGAATTTAACAGGAGATTTAATGGTATCCTTAGAGAAATATCTCAAACCCATAAACCTCCTGATGGATCTCTTCTGAATTTTTACATTGATGCTTTTGATTCTGATACTTCATATGAGTTAAGGCGGGCTAAAACTGCAAATTATAAAGCTTGTCAATCTTTAGCTGAGGAGATTGAAAAGGATAAGAAAGCATCTGGAATGTCCAAAACTCCAGATTTTGATAGATCTTTGACAGATACTAAGTTAAAAGAACCTTTAGAAGATGATGATCACCCTGTGAAAAGGTTAATGCAGAAACTGGAAAGCATGGAGATTAATCAAGCGAAATTGATCTCTGAGCATGCTAAAGAAATAAGTGTCTTATAGGCTAGGTTGGTCCAAATGGAAAGAGTTCAAACGCAGAATTCCCAACCTAGAAATAATAATGCTTTGCAGAAAAGAGACCTATCTTATGAGCAGAGACCGAAAAATCAACTTGAGTTCGCAAATCTTGTGGATGAAGTTCCTCCTTATTGTAGAGCCTGTAATGATCTTCATGAAGAGGCTACTTGTCCCGTTATCAAAAGGATCATAGCTAGTAGAATGGCAAGGTCAAGATATCAAATTAATGTTGTTGGTAAGGACTATCACATGCATATAGAAGATCATGAAAGTCATGTTAAGGAGCCACCTCAGATGATTAAGGATGTGCAACCCAGTCATATGCAAATAATTCAAAACATGGAAGCTAACCAAATCAGTCTTCAAAATAAGATAACTTCCATGGAAGAAAGTCATGCACAGGAAATAAATGACATGGAAAACAGGTTGAAGATAATGGAAGTTAATCATTCTAATCAGATGTCCATCATGGAAGCAAGACACACCCAGGAAATGAATACCATGAAGGAAAATCACTTGTTGGAAATGAATACCACGAAGGAAAATCACTTGTTGGAAATGAATACCATGAAGGAAAATCACTTGTTGGAAATGAGTTCCATACAGGAAAGGTTGGAAAAAATGGAAAAATTACATATACAAAAGTTTCAGCCGCAGTTTGATTATGAAGATTCATCAACCGATCATAAGACTTCTTGTTTGCTAAAGCCATTCTCATCTCATCACACAGAGGATTTAACTATGGTTTCAAAGGATGTTGAGAAATACCAAGCTTATGTGTCACCATTGACAGAGTATATGCAGAACAATATTGGTCACGATCCAGGTTCTTCAGATATTTTGTACAAACATCTTCAAGAAGAGGACAAGGAGTTTACAGTGGTCTCATTGCTGACATCACATCCCACTCAGAAGAAGAGAAAGAAGCAGAAAAGAAATAAGTGGTTTGATTCGTCTGATGGTCGAGAGCAGCGTGACATTCATATAAGATAGAGTCCTACACTATGCAAGATCGGCCATGGCACATCTGAAAAGCAACCCACAGACTTGCCTGAAAGCAGGCAAATGCTCAGCATACACTATATTGAGCACATCTGATGCCATTTGGGCATCCTCTGTATCGTATTTCTAACCCTACTCCTTGTTATTTCAACTTTTCATTTTGCAGTTAGAGTAGATTTATTTTTCATGTTAAATAGCATAATGAATAAAAGAAGAGCTTCTATTTTTCATGAGCTTAATGTTATATGATGATATTTGGATGGACGCTACTTAGGTAATCTTGTGTGTTGTTTGGATGCAGATTCTGGATTCTCACATTCGTTCAACGAGGCAACGTGTCCCCAAGTAGAGCCAGATGTTGACCACACTTCGTCAACTACCCCATAGCAGTACACCCCCATTTTTTCAAATGGGATTTTTCATGTTCGACATGGTTGCGCCATTCAGATTCCATCATCAGTCATCAGTCGACAATTTTATAATGATGTAAACCCATTCTGCATTTTATGATGTAAATGATCTAAGTAAGACCGTCCATGTATGTAACAACCTAGGTAAGCCTAGTATCTTGTTGATGATCTCTATCCTAGGAGGTTTTTTGTCTCACTGATTCACGAAATTGATCGGCAGAGTTTTTCCCTCCAGCCTCACCCCAAAGCTAGGGTGGATTTTGTCATCAGCATGCTAAGTAAGTCCTAGTGTTTTTTATCAGTCCTTGTAAAAGTAGCTTGTGCTACTTGGTCTACTAGATCATATTTTGAGTCGCGGGGTAGATTATTTATTTGAGAGTGCAGCAAATGGGTTTCCCCCTTCATGTAAAAGTATTATCTCATGTAAAGGGTTGGAAAAATAATTATAATCCCTCTTAGTCAATTAATTAAATTTACTACAGTAGAACAATAAAATCTAGACGGAAATTTAATTAATTTAGGAGTTCTAAATTAGGATTAAATCTTTAAAGGCAAAATTTGTGGGTCCTTGGAAAATGATTTTGGCTTAAACGAGGAATATTGAGAATTTTAAATATTGGGTACCAGAACATGGTGATTTATTAAAGTCAAAATTTTGAGGTAATTAACTCAAAAATAATATTTTTGAGTTAATTAAAATTGAATTAAATGATAAATTCGTTTTTTCCCCAAAATTTTAATTTCAACGCTCAGGATTAAAAGATGATTAAATCTTTTGGACGGTTGAGATTATTTTGACAAGGATCATCCAAACTAGCTGTTAGAGATCTTGTCCTATAAATTTAGAGGTCTTTGTCAGTATTGAGTCATCCGATCTCAGAATCGTGCACTTGCTCTTAGAAGCTCTTGTAAACTTTTTGAGGAATAAAGCATAAAGACTTTGGGATTACAAATCTGGATGTTCCTTCTCAGATCTATGTGGTGAATTGTCTCTAAACTCTGCTACTTTGTTTCTTGTATTTTATGGTTGATGGCCTTCATGGATTAATCTGCATATAGGTATCTTATGCAGTTTTCTGGGTTTATAAAATAACATTCTGATTTTTTTTAAGGGTCTCATGTTGTTTTCTTAAATCTCTATCAGTCTAAAGTTTAGATCTAAGTGTGCAGGGAATTTTTTTTTTTAAGATTGGGCGTCTGGGGAAGTCTTCGGTTGGACCAGCCGACTCTCAATAAGCATAAATCTGATAAGCTCTTTGTTTGTTAAATTCCGGGTCTATCTTACGATATTTGTGATTTTGCAGGGTTTCGAAGGCTTGTGCCTCTCACTAAAAATTTTAAACTTCTGAATATTGTGCTAAACGGATTTAGATCTGACCATGAGGGTCTCAAATTGTAAATTAGTTGTAAATTTGTAAATTTCTCCGGATTGTCAGGGTTTAATCATTAAATTGGTGTGTGTATCTTCAGATCTGACTAGTTGTTGTAGGTTACAGGTTCAAATCGATTTTTTTTTAAGATCTAAGGCAGATCTGGCTTCCAAAGCCAAATCTGGCCTCAAATCCCCACTGTGGGCAAATCTAGGCGATAATTAAAGAGCATAAAGTCCAAGCATCATTTAACTGAAGAAGTATATCAGATCGAATTTCGAGGAAAGTTTAAATTTGCTGGAGATTTGTGTTTACTGGGTTTGTTCACTGTTCATTTCCATTTTCTTTGCCGTCCCCTCATCTCTTTGACTGGCGTCTTTGAAATCAAACGCAGCCTTGATCCTCTGTCCATCGACTTGCATTTTCTACGTTGCCATTAACCTGCATTAAAGCGTCGATTCCATCTGCAATTGCTCTCCTTCTGAGACGTCCTGCCTTTTCCATCGTTTTCCCTATTCGACTCCATTGCCCTTGCCGTCCATCTCTGCAAACTCATCTTTATTACCATCGATCTGTGCCATTGAACCGCTGACCGTGGTGCCCTTTGCCGTTGTGATATCTCCTCGTCCCTCGCGTTAGCTCCTTACTCTGCAACCTTCCATGCCTTCCCGTCCAGCAAATCTAACCCACAAACAATAAAAGTCGAGCCGGCATCCATTTTCCTCACGCCGCTGCATGCATTCAAAACGTCAAGCCGCTTCATCCACCAAGCTCGACCTGCAAAAAATTCAAACAAACGCACGCAGATATCAATTATAAAACCTGTGTTTTAAATTCTGTGCGATGCTATTTTTTGTATAGGTTTCATTTTTGTAAAGTTTTTGTTTTAATACATAAGCGTTCATGAAATTTTAATGCATTTTTGACTTAGTCGAATTGGGTTAGCGAATTTGTTCTAGTCGATTTTCATTTCATTTGTTTTCATTGTAGTTTTAAATTTTGGTTGGGTAAGGGTAGAAGTTTTAATTCGTAGATTTTAAATTTCATTTCTTTTCTATTAGTTTCTTTTTAGACTTAGTTTAGTTTTTAATTTCTAACTTTAGGTTCTAGTTTTAGTTTAGTCTAAGTTAGATCTAGCGTAGTTTTAAATAATAGGTTTGGCCAGTAGTTTCCAGTTTGCAATTTGGTTAATTTTAGTTTTGTTTAGATTTAACTTTTGTTAGAATTTTTATTTAGATTTAGATTTAAATTCAAAAATAAAAATAAAAAATAAAAAATACAAAAATATAATTTTTTTTCAAAATTTCAATAGTCAAATGTGCTAATTTTGTTTTTATTTAAAGTTTTGACTATAGAGACATTTTCTGGATCGAAATTAATTGAAGCATCATAAATCTGGAAATCTTTCAAACATTTGGCATTTTCATTCATGGTTGTGGTGTTTTTTTTTTTTAATTGAATATCATTAATCAATCGTGTTTTAATAAGCAACAGTTAGTCATCACTTACTGGTTTATAATTGCATAACGGGATTCTGTTTGACTCCATAAGGCACTGGTCTTAACGTGATATCTAATCTAGATCTGTGGAATCTCGTTCATTTTATAAGTATTTGATGTTTTAGCTGTGTCTCTTGGATTTGTCATCCTCATTTATAATAGGGTCTACCTCCCTTAACTTGCAAGGAGACAGTGTAAAGAGAGAGATTGGGGATAAGAGTGACATCCCCCAGTCTGAGCCGTTGTCGCGGTGCCCTGAACAATCTGTGCGACAACAAGCCGTACTAGCAGTCCAT
>CM076584.1:667736084-667889955 GCA_034641835.2 Pinus albicaulis | reverse complement strand
TATAGTATTTTCCCAGCTACTTTTATCACCAGTGTTCAAGGGCATTGAAGGCATCACAAATATCATTTTAGTTTTTTTAATTTTCTCAATGCCTATATGTGGTCATGTGTGGCTGGTAATTCAATCTACTCGATGTTGATCCACCATCCTACGCAAACAACAATAGAGCCAGTATAACACAACCAAAAATTGGGTGAGCACCCCAAACAAACTCCAGAGCATCACCCTTCAGAACCTAAACCAAAAGGCACAACAACCCCTCTATATTCTCCACGGTGTGGTCACTTGCCTCTTTCTCCTTCTCAATCGATAGATCAACACTTCCTATCTATGATTTAAATCAAGGACTATAGTTTGGGTGCTTCTCTCTAGTCCAATCATTATGAAATTCACCATTCACTATTTGGAATGTCGAGAATCCACCATGCAAAGTAGCGAGACTGACATGAGCATCAACAATGCCTTTTTTCTTTAGAAAACAGATTTTCTTTCTATTGGTGGAACATATGCCAGTTGGTCGGTTCTTTCTATGTCCAATTGAATATGTGCTTTCTTCATTTTTATATGGCTTTAGATTTACTTCAATAAGAAAGAGAATCATTGATATGGCATTTGATACATAAATCATAATCATTGTGTAGAATAGTGCAACAGAAGTGTGGTGATTGGAAGCATAAATATATTGTTGTTGTCATTATGAGTCTTCTTTTGTAGAAATTTTTTCTTTTGTAGCTGGTTGAAATAAATTTTCCAACTACGTATTTTTAAGATGGGTAAAAGACTACAAGAACTTCATCAAAAGAAGGCAGCAGATGAACTTCGTAAATATTTCCTTCAATTTCAGTCATTGATAGCCCTTTTGCAAGCAGAGAATGCAACTCTTAAGAATAGGTTGAAAACTTCAATAGCTAAAATAATCAAGAAGGTTGAACATCAATATTTAACCATGGATAAATATTTCTATATGCTTGCATATGAATTTCAAGAGAAGATTGACCTCCTTGATGACTTGTAGGAGGAATTTGAGCCTTTTTCTGACTCAAATTTGAAGAAGCAACTAGAAGAGAAAAATAATCAGCATGTTATGGGGATTAATTGTTTAAAATAAACAATGTTGGTGTTATCACAAAATTTTACTTGATTGGCTGCTTATCAAACAACTTAGCTTAACTGTTTCAAACTAGCTTTTGACTGAAGCTTAGCCTCTTCAGTCTGAGAGGGATCTCTCAAGGGGGTTTTATGATATTGAATAATGATGATACTAGATGGCTAAGTCTATTGGAATTGTAACTTGTTTTTTATGTTTGCAGGTTGAAAAGAATGTAGGCTTGCTACCATTGGGCTTATGGAGTAAAAAATCAGTAGTTTCAGCGGCAAGGTTTCTTGACATGGAAGCTGATGCAGATAGAGGTATTTAATAAAGGAAACTCACACATAAAACGTAGGAAAACATAGTCATTTCATCACTAAATGAAGTTAGAGCATAAAATTATGAATTTTGAGTAATAGAGATGAAATATATTGCAAGTGGTAAACATAAAGATATAGATCAATAAGACATTAAAAACCTCATGAGAATCTCAGGTCTGTTAAGAAGAAAGTCACTTTCTATTACTACTATAATTCAAATACATAAAAGCAGCAGTTTGGTGCAAAAAATCTCCAACCCCTCACTACTTCGATGCTTTGTCTTTAAGTAGACCTTATTTACAATAAAGATGATTTTCCTAGTGGCTAGACCATCGAATTCTCCTATGACACATCACATAACTGAAATACATGACTTCTAACTGAAAGTTGACAGCTACACCTTAAAGAAAACATCTCCTAATAGGACTCTAACTCCTATTTATTACATAAATCTACCTTATCTTGTGAAAAAACTACATGACAGTTACAAAATAAGCATCACATGCTCGAAAGATACATGATAGGTTCATTACCACTTTACATATTTAAAACCCTCCTAGACATGTGGAACATAACCCTACTTTTCAGGAATGCATAACCCTTATCTTCAAAGTTTCTTTGGCTGATGACTTGTCTCCACATAACTTCCTTCGAGTCATGAGTATTTGATGATAAGCTCCCTTGACATGTTAGAGGAGTAAAGTTGTCCAAAACTTCCATTAAGATGTTTCAAAACCTTTAACAATCGCTTGCTACGAAAACATGATAGTTTCATAACAAGTTTTGGTAGCGTTGAAAAAGTGGCTTTTGCACCCAATAACTTCACTCCTTTGTTGTTCCATGGTGTTAATCAAGTCATGACACGTCACCAATATGAATCTCCCTCCTTGAAAACTGTAAAAAGTGACTTTAGAGGCAAAAAGGAAACTACCGGTTTTTTCGTAGCGTTTTCCTGGCTTTAAGCCTAGGAAACGCTACAAAACTGTGTAAAAGTGCAGAAATTGCCCATTTCAAAATTGTCTCCAAAAAGTGATCTCTAGATGAAAAAACTTGATTTTATACATGTAATGAACCCTCTAAAGCATATTCAATCTCAACTTATGGTTCTTGTGGTG
This sequence comes from Pinus albicaulis, assembly GCA_034641835.2. NCBI lineage: Eukaryota > Viridiplantae > Streptophyta > Pinopsida > Pinales > Pinaceae > Pinus > Pinus albicaulis. The sequence goes on along the minus strand of CM076584.1, from coordinate 667,887,430 downwards.
TTTCCTCCTCATTTATGATTAGTTGAGAAATGGGCTCCTCAACCCAAGTCATCTTCAAACCTTTCTTTTCCAACTCTTCATGAATTAGTTCCAAATGTTCTTGAAGGTCCTTGAATTGGTCCTTTAGTGTCCTATTCTTGGATTGCAAGTGCAGGTTTACCTTTTTTATGTGCTTGACCTCTCTTCTTAGTGGCTGAGCCCACTTTATCAGTTTTTCAGTGTTGTCCAAGTTCTTTGAGACACTTGTGACTTGATCTTCCCAAATCTTCCTCATTTGTTCAAACTGAACCCTTTCAGCCCTATGATTCTTTGCCTCTTTCCTTAAGACTGATATCTCTTCACTTGCATCTTTCAACTACTCCTTAAGGGTTTCAAATTCTGTCTTTTCAGTGATTTTTTCTTTTCCCTTATTTTGTTTGATGACTAGTTCTTCTTTTGCAGGTGAGGATAGGTCTATGAAGCTTGGTGGTGGCTGAGCAATTTCACTAACTTTATGAACCTCTTTGTTTCTTTCCATAACTTTTATTGCATGCCTAATCATTGGTTTTCTAGGTTGAAACACGAATCCAGCATCATCACTTGCAAATTCCAATTTCTTAGCTGTTTTTCCTTTCTTAAGTTTCCTTCCTCCCTCTTCAACATCTTCAGCTTGAAAAATGGGAGTTTCTTCAATATCAATGGCATGCAATATGTCCTCTAGGTTGCCCTTAATCATTGTTTGGCTCCTAGTAACTCTATTTCTGCCATGCTTGCTAACTGTTTGCTTCTGTTTTGCAAGTGTAGCTTTGGGTGTGTCAAGTTTTTGCAAAGGCTCTGTCTCCATGCTCACTGATTCTAACTGCTCTGCCACTGAAGGTGATGGAATATCTCTAGGTTTGGGAACTCTTTTAGGAGTGACAACATCTACTTCAAAACCACTCATGAATAGAAAAGATGACCAGTCTCTACCTATTCTCTTTAACTCCTCTAACACCAACAAGTTGATCAAACCATGATGAAAAAGAGAGGTTTCATTTCCTTTTGTTTTAACTTGAACCTTATCTGACATTTTAGCTAAGCTTATGTATAAGTAAAAAGGAAAGTCAAGAGGCCTCTTACCAACAAAATGCAGCATAAGCCTAAGGTGATAAGAGTAGACCATGTGAAACCTCCCTTCACAGGTGAAGTAATTTGGAATGATCAGTAGTAACTTTGAGTAGTTTTCCTTCATGTAGCTCATTGGGATAGCATTTGTGAGATCAATTTCACTATTATCTAGCTTGATGAATTCTTTTCATTCCTGCATGGTGAACTCAATGCCTTTAAACCATTTTTCCCCTCATCTAAGGATTCCTCTTCCTACTGCAATGGTTTTTGGTGTTACTGTGAGGTTTAACATCCCCACCTTCGAATTTGTCCCATTGAAACTGATAGAAAACTCCTTAGAAACCTATAGATGACAACCCTGTAGCCTTTGGAAAAATTGTAAACAAATTGTTCTTTTGAATATCTCTAAGGCAGTTCGATCTTCATTTAACAAATTCATGTTCATGGGCTCACATCTGAGGCATTTACCACCTTTGTTAGTCTTCTTCCTTGTATCCATGGTGAATTTATATCTTCTCAGCCTTGCTTGATTAATGACGCCTAAAAATTTTGAAAATGCCAGCAAACAGCTTGGCTTGGTGAAGCAGCTCTCCAGAAACTCAATAACATGCAAAAATGAAGTAGATAATGACAAAAATACTCAATTGGGTAATGTTTTATAGTTTTGATGACAACTCATTCCTTAATCATGACACATGCATGCTAAAAACGGTAATGATGACCTCATACATGACCTTTGTACCTTAATTTAACCCTAACAGACTCGAATGACATCCACCCTATCTCCTCCAATGATGAAATGACACTTCACCTCAGGTTTGACAAGACAGACAGAAAAATAATTTTTCATAGCAAATCTAGTTCAATTTTTGACAGTTTCGTAGCGAAAATTGTTGTTTCACAGTGTAAAATGCTACGAAAAGATGCAAATATAGCTTAAGTGTCCTTTTTGAATTTGAACGCTTGGGAAATGAAATCTGACACCTAATGATGACTGATAGGACATGATATGACCTAAATGGAGGTGGGTTTGAACCTTAGGATAGGTAAAAGATGAAATTTTTTAATTTTCCTATACCAACTTGTGACAAATGAACTCTATTACCATGTCAAATAATGTTTCACTTTTTTTCTGAGTGATAACAGTTGGAACAATATCAAATCTTGAAACAAAAATACGATGCATTATCACAACAAATTATTGAGAAGGATGAGGTCATTCAAAACCTACAAGAGTCTAAGCATGAACTTGAATTGGAAGTTAGTTTTATTGAGAAATTTGAGATGGAGATAGTTGATGTTAGGGTGCTAAGCTCTCCTTATTCCACACTTGATGATTTTGAATGCCAAAAGGTTGATGTTGAATCATCACATGCCTTTGTCACACCTAGTTTTGAAAACCATACTGCTAGTATTGGGTCTTGATTGCTGTGAAAAATGGGATATACCAAAGGAGGACTTGGGAAGAATAGACAGGGAATTGTTGCTCCTATTAACCTTGTTGTGCAGACATCAAGAGCAGGCCTTGGATATGATACTGATGTTTCCTCATCACCTACATCCAACTGTGAGGTGCTTGAAGAAAATTCTCTTGTTAATTGTGATAAACATATTGATGCATCGTTGTTAATGTAATTCCAGATGAAAATTTTGTGGCACCCAACTTTGAGTCTAAAAATACAAAAAATGAGCTATCTGCACATCCTCATAAGAAGAAATTACCCAAGCATGAACATTCTTGGTCAATTACTAGTCCGACATTTATATTGTTACAAAAAATACATGAGAGAATGAATTTTGGAACAGTGTCGACCATCAAGATCATTTGTGGATGGGTCGATGGATGGTCATGGCATCAATATAACCAATGATTACAAAATTCATATTTTCATGTTGCATCAGTTGCTAATTGTTCATTGTCATTGTTCCCTCAGTTGTGTTTTAGGGAGCAAAATTTGTTTATAATGAAGACTATTGATTCTCACTCCTTCTGCAATCGTGTTTTAAAGGGGGCAGTTAGATTGTGACAAATATTGTTTCCATTGCTCATTTTTTATATTTGACTAGTATGATGGTGATGATGTTCAGAAAACTTTAGGATTTTGTTGTATGGTTTTTTAGTTTAATTTTTCATACTTACAAGCCTCATTATTTGTTTTTTGGTTGATGGTGTTGCTTATGTTTGAAGCCTTGTCCTGGTTCTTTACCGACACCGAATTTCTATGAAGTTTATTTTTGGGAGAAGTTGACAGTGTTTTCCATCCTTGTGCCTCTACAACAATCCTACTTCAGAGATTTAACAACGTCATTATGGTTTCATGGCTCTCATCTTCAGATTTATGGTACTTCAGCATTTCATACTTCTTGATTGGAGTAGGCCTATGTTCTTTCCATTCAGTGGATCGTTATGGGATCTACAATTTCAGCTCCATAATAATTTGAGAAATGGCATCTTTCTCTCTTCTGGGGGAGATTTTTTTCCTATGGTTTTTTTTCTCTTTCTCCACTTATGAGACGTTATACATGGGTACCTAATCAAGCCTCGTTATTGATACCCATTTTTATTTTATTTTTCTTTAGTTACTCCCTATCTTTCACATAAGGGGGGGTGTTAGAGTTGGCTTTTCAATGCCTCATTTCCCTAGGAGCTAAGTATGGTGAGTTGTAAGCTCACATAGGGACTTTCATGTGTCAAGTTGTCGTAGTTCTCCATTGGACACTGGGCCTCCTCCATTGGTATATAATGGAGGTCTTCTATGTACTTTTACATAATATTGTGAGTAATAAAATACTCTTACATTAAGGATATGTCCTATATTTTTAATTAATATCCATTCTCACTTTTTTAGCCTATGTAAATTGCATCTTTGAATAATATACATTATAAAAATCATCTTATCTATGGTGATGAAGGATTCACTTTACTTGATTTCCCTCTTTGAATATATTTTTATTTAGGGAATTTTCTTGTATCTTTGAATAATATATATTTTCCTTATGTCGATGGATGATTGATTTGAATTATTTTGTCTCTTTGGATATGCTTGATATAAGTAACATGTGTTAGTCATCAGTATTTTTCACCTGTTGATGATGACTAGTTTTTAAAGCCAAGTTTTCTAGCAGCTGATCTCCAATATGTCAAATTTGTCAGCTAGAAAACACCCATAAACATTTTTCCCTCCTACCTTTTCAATCAGCCCATGATGAGATAAAACCTAATTGTTAGGCGCTATCTAGCCTCAGTCATACAAACTTGTCCATCAGCTCCAAAGAGAATACTCCAAATCTGTCCAAAAGTCTCCCCTAAGTTAGGTAGTGGCGCTTTAGGCATTCCTCCCTTGAAAAACTATCCTAAAGCCAAAAGAAACTTTGTCTAATATCAACCAGTCATATATCACCTTCCTATTCTGAAAATAAAGCTTGATACACCCTTAAGTCATGCCACTAACAAACCTAGATGTCTCAGCAGCGCATATGCCACAGGTCAAACTAATATTAGGTAGATTTACAGTGTTTCAATGTCTTTTTTAAGAGCAGAAGTGTACCAGTGTTCCAGAAGACATTATTAAACTTAACATAAGAAGAAAACTGCTTCTCATGTGGTTTTGAGCCTGGGATGCAAGTACTGGACAGAGAGGTATTTCAATGAGCTCCTACAAACACAGTCAAAAGATTAGTGACTTATGAATAACAAGTAATACTCTGCAGATACTGGTCAAGTTGCTTCTGATGTCTAAAGATGCATAAAGGTATTTTAACAGCAGGATTACATGTCTCAGAGAAATGCCCCTCATGGCATATTGTCAATTTGTCACTTTTATTTGCTTAACTATGAATATGCAATGAAAGGAAATATGACATTATTTGAAAGCAAATGAAATGGCATCACTGTGTAAAACCTCCTCCAAACATGAGCAGAGGGTTGAATGACTGAGAAAACCTCCTCCAAACATGAGCAGAGGGTTGGGTCATTGGTTAAGACCTCCTTCATTTGATAAGCAGAGGACCAGGAACATAGGTATGGCCTCATTTAAAGGGCACAAAGCTAACAATGATGAAAACTGCCTAAAATCTTGTTTAACACCTTGTCTCCAATAGATGAAAACCACTAACACAACGGTGGTGTTTCAAAGATTGATTGTATGGTTTCACTAATTGAAAGGCAGAATTTAAGTGCAGTAGGAAACATTTGAAGGCTTATGAATAGAAAAATGTTGTTAAGCAGATGGCCAAGGAGTGATGTGTTGATGATTCAAAGAAACTTTGCTCCTCCTTTCCATGAAGATATTTTTCAAAAACTCATCAAAATTGACAAGAAGGTAACCTAAGCCTGGTTTCTAAAGGAGGCTTTGCAAATAGACACATAGAGACAATATGTGTAAGAAATGATATGGCAAGTGTTTTGAATTCAGAGACAACACTCAAAGAAAATGAAACATGCCACTGTCACAAACAAAGGCCTTTTCTTTATGAAAACATGTAAAAATACCTTGTTGTTGCATTTGATTGTAGGAGGGGTTTTTAAAGGATTTCCTTTTTGATCAACAGATGATTGTAAAACCTGGGTGAATGCAACTAAGTTTCACCCACAGTAAAAAAGAAATATCATTCAAAAGATGCATCTACCATCATTTATATGGTTTTGAGAGAGTTTTCTTTTAAGGAACAGATATGGACAAACAGTGACAGGGTTGCTACCTTAAAAGAGAGACAGTGAAAAATATTTTTGTGTTTGCAATGGCTTCTTCACTTTGGGAAAAGTCATATCTATGAAAACCTTCAAGGTAGCCCACAGCATATTTTTAAGAATCCCGATCAAATTTAAGTCTTTATGATGGTTTAAGGCTAAAAAGTGACAAAGACAGTGAGGTGAGTTTTCTGTGTAACAAAATCCTTTTTCAAAAGGCATCCAAAACCCTCATAAAGTAGTTTCAAAAGTTTTTTGACTTTTTTGACATCAAAAGGTGGAGAGATCGTTGGCAAAGTCTCATTGTGCAATTCAAAATGCAAGCAGCATTCCCCTAAGCTACCCACTGAAGAAACGAGGAGATTTGAGCAATTTTCAGAGTTTTCAAGGTTTAAATCTTGTGCGGCGCGCCTGGTAGAGGGAATACAAAGGGCTGTAATGACCGCAAGACGTGCCTGTAGCAGCACACAGCGCGCCTGTAGCGCATTCACCAACTGCCCGAGCAACCGACCTGACTGCCTTTCCATTGCACGACGCTCTTCTTTTTCAACGTGCCTTTCACCCCAAAGGTCTCCAAAAAGCTGTAAAATATCCTCAAGAAATCGACCAGGGCCCTTGGGTTTCCTTCAAGGTATTCTTCATTACATCTTGGCAAAATTCAAAGGTTGAAAGTGGTTTGTTTTACGGTGTTATTTCTCTAATAAGGAGATTATGATTTTTAAACCATTTCATCATCTACAACAATGAGATAGGAAGTGTTAAGGAGACAGAGCACTTGTCAATTCTGAAGAAGCATTTTTGTGCTTAGGGGATCTAATATCAGTTTGAACAGTGGATTTAAGAGCAGTTTGTCATATAAAGAGCAAAGACAAATAGTGTTATAGGGCAGGGTTTTTGAGCAAACTCAAAGGTTGTTGTTGCTATAATTGTCACACCCCATTACAGTGATAGGTGGGGTGTGTTTTTATCAATCTTAAAGGACCTTAAGAGCTTTAATAACAGTTATAAACCATACACTAATTGCAAGACAAAAACACAGAGTTGTAGAGGTTTCAAATTGCTGGAAATTTTCCTAACAGGGTTAATAGAAGAGAGCAAACCTTGTCTGTTAAAACTCAGAAGAAAGAGAAGTTTGTAAGGTGAAAACAATGGTCATAGTCTGAATGCTTTGTCATTCAAAAGTGTCTTCTATGTATGGTGAAACAGTGAAACCTAGTGCAGCCTCCATAGTTCCATAAAACAGAGCATGCTATAAAGATCTTTTAAATCAATTGGAGGGTGTTTTGTTTTACTTTATGAAGAACGGTGAACAACAAAAGAAAGGTGTTTGGAGGAAAAAGTGTTTTTTCCAAAAACAAAAGATGTTCTTTCTTCACTAATAAACCACAAAAACATCTTTTTAGAGTTATTTTCCCAAGCACAGTGATAAGATTGAGTTTGTTTCATTTAACAAATACTTGTTGTTTGGCATAAAAGAGGGCAAACAATGATTTGTAAGGACGACAGGGTGCGTGCTTGAGAAGCCATTTCAAGGACCATTTGAGACAAATTGTTTTTGTCAGTCAGCAAAGAGTATTCAAAACAAAATGCCTCCCAGGCAGGACAGTAGAAGTGGCCTTCATAGGAGGTTTGAGCCTGTTTCAACTGAAGAGGTAAATGCTCATCCATCAGTCCTGTTTAACTTTCATGAGGTTGGGTGTCTAGAGTTTTGTCAAAGGGTGTAGTAGGTGAAAAGCTATTCCCCTTTGACACATCTTTGTGCTTTGAGATTTCAAGAGAAGCACTTTCAGCTGGCAGGCTTAGATTTCAAGTTCTCTCCCAGGTCCATTTCCAAGGCCACCAAAATCCCTTATGTCAGAGAGAAGTGGTTTAAACAAATCCACCTAACTCAGAATAGTACAAACCTTTTTTGAAGTCTGAGCATAGAGATACATGTCCATCCATCTTTCCCTTCTCATTTCTGTTGACTAGTTATGCTCCCCTAATGAAGATAATCATTGAATACTTCACTTGCGAGGGAAGATTCTCCCGAGTCTATGCCTGCCATGTCTGGTTGCTCATGCATTTCACAAGAGACAAATTGTTAAATCTCCCTTTATCCCTCCATAAAAGTATTGAGAAAATGGCCTCCACTATTTAGAAAAAACCTCCTTCTCAGCAGACAGCCTGCCTCTTCCATCACTCCCTCATCAAGGTTATCATTCTTCATCAGCTTGAGAAGAAGGAAATCTCTTGGGATACTTTCATTGCACATCCAGATTTCACCACTGTTCCTTCATTCCACACATCTCCTTCTCCTTCCACTCACCATCCTTCGCCTTCTTAAAGCAAGCCCATTCCAAAGAAGCTCAAATTTCCCATTGAAGGGGAAGAAGAACATGATTAACAACAGCATGATGAAGAGGGGGAAAAGCATGATGAAGAGGAGGAACAACAGGATGAAGAAGGGCAGCAGAGTGAAAAAGAGCACAGTAAGGAAGGGCAGCAAGGTGAAGAGCATGATGATGAGCAGCAGCATGAAGATGAGCAGCCACATGATGATGAACAACAACAAGATAAGGAAGGGCCGCAGGATGAAGAAGGGCAGCAGAGTGAAAAAGAGCACAGTGAAGAAGGGCGTGATGAAGAAGATCATGATGATGAGCAGAAAAATAAAGATGAACAATAGCAGCATGATGATGAAGCAGGGCAGCGAAGGGAAGAAGGGCAGCAAAGTGAAGAGCATCATAGTGATAATCTGCAGTAAGAGGACAATCCAAGCACTCATGAAGAAACTGAAGACAGTGGCAAGGGTGATGAGGGAAGTACCAAGGGCAAAGAGCCAATAGAGCATGTGCTAGCTGCCTCTCCTAGGCAAGGGGCCATGCTTTCTTCTCCAAAAGTGGCCAAGCCCCGGACATCAAGGAAAAGGGTGCCAAGAAATATAACTCCAAATGTTACTAGGGCCCTCTGAAGCAAGGGGAAATTGCCCAAGCAGCCCATTGTCGAATTTCCCAAGAGGAGGAAGTCCAAGAAGGTCACCCAAAGCAAGGGAAAGGAGAAAGAAGAAAACAACCATGGAAAGATGAAAGAAGAAAGCAACCATGAAAAGGAGAGGGACTTCAACATAATTCAAATCCAAAGTGATGATAGCAACAATGAGGCCTGAATCCTAGAGACTCTCTTGATCAATAGAGAAAGCCAAAATGATGCTTTGAGGGAAAATCTAGAGAGGGCTAGAAACTTCAATCACTTTTTGCAAATTCAAAATAAACAAATGAGTGTCCACATGGTGGTACATGAGACACGGGCCATCAAATACAAAAAAGAGGCCTCCAAGGCTCAAGTTAGATTGGAAGAACTCACGGGTGAGTTCAATGATAGCGAAGATGAAGATCAGCCCAGAAGAAAGAGGCCAAGAACCATGGGACTCAGAAAAGCCCTTGAGAAACAAAGGGAGGAAGAAGTTTCCCTTCTCCAATCTACTCCTCTCACTACATTGTTCACCCAAGAGATTGAGAACAATCGAGAAGCATGGCTTGAGAGGGTAAATGATCACTTGGAAAAGAAGTTGGAGAAGGCAAATAGAGATTTGGACCTTAAACGGAGGGTGATCGGGCACTATAAAAAGCTCAATTAGTTCGCCTGGTGGAAATTGAAGGCCACACAGGAAAAACTCAAGGAAGCTCAAAGGAGGCGCCAGACACCAAAATTGAAGAAAGACACCTCAAAGCTCCAAATTTGGGCCTCAGCTTCACAGCATGTTTCTGAAAACCCTTGAGGGTCATGCTCGTCGAAATTGGGCGAAATTCAACAAGTTTTGGTTTTTTGTCAATTTTGGGTTTTTGGCTAAAACTCATGGGCATCGCCATTTTTTTTTGGGGCATCCTCAAAGGATGAAAATTGTATCATTGGATGCCATAATTTTAGGGGCTTCTACTCAGCAATTTTCATATCAATTTAAGAATATTTTCTCCCCCAAAATGTCGAAAAACACTCACTTTTTCCACACTCTGCCCCGTTTATCAGCAAGGTCTATTTTTTGGTTTTTAACACACATGTCAGTTTTTGATGGACTTCTAGGTTTGTTTAGAGAAAAATAAGCATTTTCAGAAAGTAGACATTCAGATCTTTCCAACGAGCCATCACAGGCCTCGTTTCGACATCGCGAAGGGCTCCAAAAGTTGCCGGCAAGTCAGAGGACTTTCTGCTGATATATTTCTTAAGTATTTTTGTAAAAAATGAACCTTTCTAAAGTGACTTTTCCTCATGTGCGTTTATCTATTTTTGGGCATGATTAGTTATGAAAAGTCAATATATTTTCCTTTTTTAGCATTTTTGAGATATTTTATTAGATATTTTGTGCCTTAGATATTTTGTGCCTTGGGCTTTGCAAAGCCTCAAGGACAAAATCAAATATTTTGGATAGGCCAATGAGATTGCAAGTTGAACTAGGAGGTTTTCCTCACTTTGGCCTATATATTCCAAAGGCTTTCATTGTAAACAAGGCTGAACTTGATGAATAGAAGCAATATATGGTTATACAAGCTTGGAAGAAACACTTGTCTTATGCATTGGATAGTTTCTTGAATGTTTTTGGATGATGAAAGAGGTATGTTGTTGGATTCCTTGACTTGGTAAAATGGTATAGTGTCTCTCTGTTATGCTTCTTATTTTTCATTCATAATTCCATGTTCTTGCTTGCTATAAGACAATAGAGAATAGATTTGAGATATGCCCTTGGAGGCACCTCAATTTTCCTGTTTCTTTATAGCTTCTATGTTTTCTGCCTTCTTAGTGATATCAAAGAATCCTTGATTACTCTTTGATAACTGAAGAATATTGTTTTCTTGTTTCATTTATGGTTTTATGCATGCCAAGTATGATTCACGGTATGCCCTGCTTACTCATGGATAGTCATAGCTACACCTCTGAAACCTCTCTTTGACTGATTAGATTGTCATTTGTTGAACCAAGGAGGTCTTGTACTGATCTTGCCCTTTGCCTAAAATTATGCAATCTTGCTTCAAAGTGCCCAATAGCTTGAAATATTATGCTTAGGCGTTCCTTCATAGTGACTTAAGTTGTTTGTTTGTCTTAAATGTATTTCCCCAAAGTCTGATAGCCATTTCCTAAATTTAGAGACTCATATATCTCTATGCATGGCTTGAATGTTTATTTCTATGCATTGATCAATTTATAGTTACATTTCTCATGATTAATGGTTTGCTAGAAGACTTTTTCCCGAAAGCATCTTTGATAGTTCTGGTGGTGGACCATAGTTCTCAAAGAAATCCACTTGGCGACTCCACTAGCCCTCATTTTTGTTTTGACCATCCTTCACATTTAGCAAAAACCCCTAGAGAGGCCATCCATCCAAAACAATCACAAATACCACCCTCTCTACACTCTGAATTCGAAATCTGGCTTCAAAAATAATCAACACCAGATCTCATCCAGACCCAAATCCCCCTATCATAGTAGATGACCCAGAGAAGATTCTGTGGCAAGCTTTCGAAACTGGCAACCTAGCTACCGATAGGTCCATCCGTAAAGCAAGACCAGTACCTGAACACCTCACATCCTTGCAGGATTCCCCATTTGACTTAAAATCAACAAAAACCCTTTTTAGAATCAAGTCACAAAGTAAGGTAAACTTTGACGATCTTCAGCCCCTAGATCTGCCACAGAGTCCTAGTAGAGAAGCCTCACCTACTACACCTCCCGATTTTCAGCTTCTCCATCACTTTGGCCCCTACCACCCCAGATCTGCTCAAAATCAGATCACTAGCCCAAGTACATCTGCCACACCCATCCAAAGCACTATTGTTCAAATCACCTCAGCTCATCCTACAAGCCCTCATTTTGTACATCATCCATTAGCTCCCGCCATGGCAGCCATGTATGCACCTTTGGTGTTGCCACACCCTTTGGCTCCTTTACAAAATGACCATCAATCCAAAATCCCGCACTTTACCGGAGTTGAGGCTACTACCGCTCAAAAACATGTAGATAGAATTATTGATGTCTTTGAATACATGCAAATAGAAGACGAGACCATCAGAATGAGAATTTTCGCCCAAAGCCTGGGCGGAGAACCCAAAAAATGGTTTAAGAGCTTAACTCCAAACAGCATCCACGATCTCCCAGAACTCTACCAAACCTTCATAAATAAGTGGGAAATCAGAAATAACCCCATTCAAATCCTGTTGGAATATAACTTTCTAAAATGGGAAAATGGGGAAAGTGTCCAAGAATACTGCACTAGGTTCAACAGTTTGTATAACGCCCTCCCACCTCACTTCAAACCTCCACTTGGCTCAGCCTTAGCAAAGTTCCCCGAAGGCTTCGACCCAGACATGACTTATCAACTAAGAGACAAGGACCCCCCTACCTTAGAGGAAATGCAAAGAGTGGCTATAAATGCAGAAGCCAACTTAGCTGAAAAGAGAGCTAGGATAAGAGTAGAGAAGAAAGTCACATACCGTGACGAAGTTTCCCCTTCAGTATCTTCCTCAGATCCTAGGATATATGGCCTGGTTGAATCCATGACAAAGATGTGGGAAAAAATGAGTGAAAAAGCACCTCTCAGGGACAACCAGCCAAACCCTCAAAACAGGAACTAGAACCAAAACTTTAGGAGAGACTGGTCTCAAAACAAACCAAGGGAAACTGACCAACAAATTAGGCCACCCTTTAATGAAAATTATGTTGATGAGGATGAGAGGGATACAAAACCCATTGATGAAAATCATTTGAACCTTATAGGTTCTGATAACGAGAGTGAATTCTACCTCACATAGGAAGAACAAGCTTTCTTCTCTCCAAATCAAAATGAAACCAACTATGAAGATCTCGAAGATCCTGCCGTAGATTTTCAGAATGCCATAATAGAAGCTCACAGGCAGTAAGATCTCAGAAGCAAAAGAAACCAAGACAACTCCAAGAAAGGTAGTTCGGACACTGCTAAAACCTCTGATAACATCCTTAAAAGAGCAGTGGATAGAAACAAAATAGTGGTCAGGAAAACTGACCAAAACAGAGATAAAGTTATTCAGACAAGCTTTAGTCCAGATTCTAAATACCTCTACCAAGATTTCTGAGATGGCTATGTTGAACAAAGTCCCGAACCAGAGTCAGCAAATCAAGAACATAGAGAAAGTCATGTCCGAAAAAGCTGAAACAAATATGTCCAAACTACAAACTCATTTTAGTTTTGAAGGGGAAATTTCCAAAATAAAAATAACCATACCCCTTACTGAGCTAATCACTATAGATAGGTATAGATCTCAAATATTCAAAGTTTTTGATATAGGAAATGAGGCAGATACTTTAAATCTAACTAACGACAAACCAGAGCTCTTGTTCGGTCCCAAAATAGAAGGTGAATACCAAGAAGGAACTGTCTCCTTTCTATGTAAGTTTGAACATACAAGACAATATATTACATAATGTCATGTTAGATTCTGGTGCCTCCCATAACCTCTTGCCTAAAGAAATCATGGAAAACCTGGGTCTAGAGGTAACTCAACCTTATAAAGACCTGTACTCCTTTGATTCAAGTCGGGTCAAATGCTTAGGTCTAATAAAGAACCCGTGTTTTGCTTTAACACAACTACCGGCAAAAAACCTAGTCATGGACGTAGTAGTGGTCGATATTCCTCCTAAGTATGGAATGTTACTATCAAGGGCATGTGTTGCCAAAATACAAGGTAAAATTCAAATGGATATGTCATTCGCTACCATCCCAGTTTTCAACCAGACTAGGAGATTATATCGATAAACTCACATGAAATACATGGTTAGCAACCGGGATAAGCCAAACAACACTCCCATTTATTCCATTCATTCCAATTTAGATTCTTTTATCTTATACAATGAAAGTGATATAAACGAGCAGATAAAAGAAAATGAAGAGGATTTCAAACCATCAAAGCCACATTTCCCATTACTAAATGAAGAAATTGATGACCAAAGCTCTAAGAAACCTGAAAAACAGCTTAGTATCATGTATGAAAAAGAAGCTCTTTGGAGTATAAGCTTTGACGGTTCTTGAGGAAAAATTGGTTCGGGTGCCAGCATCTGGATACACAATACTAATGAAGGTCATTCTTTCAGATTATAATTCCGATGTACTAATAACATTGCGGAATATGAGGCCCTTCTCCTTGGTCTGCACATACTTAAGGACTTAGGCGCTAAGAAAATATCAGCCCAGGGAGATTCAGAACTTGTAATTAGGCAAATCAAAGGTGAATATTTGGAAAAAAACCCAAGACTAAGAGAATACAGGAATGCAGCTTTAGACATCCTCAAAACTTTCTAAAAATATGAACTCACTTATATTCCTACGGTTCAAAATAGCCTAGCCAATGAGCTCGCCTTTGCTGCAAGAAATGGCCAAATACCATGTCTAAATGATAAATATAGTATTCAGGTCAAACATCGCCCTACAGTACCAGAAAATATCAACCATTGGCAAATATTCAAAGATGAAGATCAAATTGATGATTTTTTACAATCTAGGAATGAATTTGAAGTGGCCAAAACAGACTTAGAAAATGAAGAAAAGAATCCTGGAAAAAATCAAGATCAAGAGCCAAATTTACCTTCTTGGATAAATGTAAACTTGGTAAATCATTCATATGAAACTGAGATAGGAGAGGACATAGATCAAAGAGAACTTGAAGTATTACACGGTGAAAATGACACCATACCCAGAGGGCTTGCACCTTTAGAATAATTGTTTGATTTTAATGATGTGGCCAAAAAACCAAAAATGGAATCTACTGAGGTTGACATGGAAGAATATAACATAGGAAGCACAGAAGAACCAAGAAAGATCAAACTATCCAAAACCCTCCCTCCTCACATAAAACAAGAGTACATCAAGTTGTTTAAAGAATTTAAAGATGTGTTCGCATGGGGATACCAAGATTTGAAATCATACGACACAAGCATCATTCAACATAAGATTCCCCTCAAAGAAAACCAAAAGCCTTTCAAACAGAAGTTAAGAAGAATAAACCTAGTCTTACTACCGTTGGTTGAAAAAGAAATAAAAAAGATGTATGATGTTGGGATAGTAGTGTCCCTCAGGTACTCTGAGTGGGTTTCAAATCTAGTATCAGTTAGGAAAAAAACTGGTGAGATCAAACTTTGTATCAATTTCCGAAACCTGAATAGAGCCTGTTTAAAGGACAACTATCCATTTCCCAAAATGGACCACATACTTCAAAAGGTAGTAGGTGCTAAAAGGATCTCATTACTTGATGGTTTTTCTGGTTACAACCAAGTGCTGGTTTACCCCACTGATCAACACAAAATGGCTTTCACCACACCTTGAGGCACTTTCATGTGCGTTAAAATGCCCTTTGGATTGATGAATGTTGGTGCCACATTCCAAAGAGCCATGGACATAGCATTCTCAGAAGACATAGGTTATTTCATAGTCATATATCTCGACGATATCACGGTATATTCCAAATCAGATGAAGAGCACCTGGTTCACTTAAGAAAGGTTTTTAACAAATGTAGAAAATATGGTTTATCCCTAAACCCCAAGAAAACACTTTTCAGTCTAGAAGAAGGAAAACTCATAGGTCACATCATTTCGGAAGAGGGAATAAAAATAGACCCCCAGAGAATCAAAGGCATATTACATATAAGTCACCGCAGAAACATAAAGGAGCTGCAATCCTTTATCGAAAAGATTAATTTCTTGAGAAGATTTATCCCAAATCTTGCCGAACTTCTGAGAGATATCACATATATGTTGAAAAAATAGGTCGGGTTTAAATGGACTACGAAAGCCAAAAAATATTTTGAATTAGTTAAAAAGGCCCTAACTAAAACACCAGTACTGATAAGTCCTGATTTCACCAAAGATTTTTACATTTTTTCATTTGCCTCGGAACACACGATAGATGTTGTGTTGTTACAAAAAAATGCAGCAGGGCAAGAACAACCCATTGCCTTATTTAGCAAATCCCTAAGAGATGCTCCCTTGAAATATAACATCATGGAAAAATAGGCATTCGCATTGGTAAAAGAACCAAAAGACTTTCGAGTTTACATCTTGCATTCTCATGCCATTTCTTTTGTTTCTAATGTTTTCATCAAAGACATATTAAACCAAGATCCCGATGGTAAAAGAGGAAAATGGATCGCTATCATCTTAGAATATGACTTAGAAATCTAGCCCACCAAACTAGTCAAAGGACAGGGACTTGCAAGACTAATGGCTGAAACTAACCTCCAAGCATTAGATATAAATTTTGTTGACACCTTAGAAGAACAGGAAGAATGCACAGCCCCTCATGTTGAACAAGTGTTTTTAAATTCACCTTGGTATGCAAATATTCTTTATGTGTTATTTTATCTAAATGCTCCTCCGACTTTATCAAAAAAAAAAGCAAGATTCCTTAAACAAAAATCTCTAAAGTTTTGCATTATAGATGGAGTTCTATATTATTGGAAAAATCCCACTGGGATGTTGCTTAAATGTTTGCTTAAGTATGATGCAGAGAAAATTATGCACGAAATGCACGAAGGAGAATGTGGAGGTCATCTCTACTGGAAAACCACAGCAAAAAAAATTCTTAGAGCCGGTTATTATTGGCCTACCTTATTTCCGGACACTCACAAACTAGTTATGGCATGCCATAAGTGCCAAATTTTTTATGGCAAGAAAAATCTTTTACCTTTGCCCTTACATCCCATCATAGTTGAAGGACCCTTCCAGCAATGGGGTCTAGATTTTATTGGGGAAATTCACCCTTCTTCGTCTTCTCAACATAATGGATCCTTATAGCCACTAATTACTTTACCAAATGGATAGAAGCCATACCCTCCAGGAACGCCACCGATTCAGTCATTATTAAGTTCCTAGAAACCAACATCCTCTCTAGATTCGGTTGTCCTAGAAAGATCATTACAAATAATGATGTTGCCTTTCTGCTCCAAAAGAATGGTTGACTTTTGTTGCAAATATCACATTTCATTAGGACAATCCACAGCTTATTACCCTCAAGGTAATGGTTTAGCCGAGTCCTCTAACAAAAGTCTAGTCAACATCAACAAGAAGCTTCTGGAACAAAATAAAAAAACATGGCATGGAAAACTAGTACATGCACTATGGGCTGATAGACTAACCACCAAAAAATCAATAGGTATGTCTCCCTACCAACTAGTGTATGGCATGGATGTCATTTTACCAACATCTTTAGGGGTTCCAGTAATGAAGCTATTGCAGGAAATTCAAATAGAAGAAAATGACATGCAAAGGAGGGTAAATCAAACTATCCATTTACAAAAAATAAGAGAAGAAGTTTACCAAAAGGCCCAGTTAGCACAAGATAAAATAAAACAGATTTTTGATAGAAGGACCAAGGAAAATGATTTTCAGATTGGGGACAAAGTGTTAAAATGGGATTCCAGAAGAGAAGACAAAGGTAAACATGGCAAGTTTGAAAACTTATGGAAGGGGCCTTTCATCATCAGCTCAGTTAGTGGAAACAATGCCTTTTTCCTGCAAGAACTTGATGGGACTGAAACTTTTGGAGGTACTATGAATGGCAGGACATTAAAGCATTATTTTTGTCAAGAACTCCAATTTTAAAAAAAATTCAATCATTTTATATACCATTGTTTGAAAAATAAATCAAAAACAGAAAATTCAAAAACAATAGAAAATAGAAAAAGAGGGCGGTTTGAAAAATAGAAAGAAAGCCCCATGTTAAAAAAATAGTCATTCTGAAAGAGCGCAAGTCTAAATGCCACTACTAGTGCTCAAATGTCTTGTTCAGTTATCTAGCCTAAACATAACTGAACATGTTTTAAATTTATTTGCTGATAAGTTAGTGAGAGGAAAAGATAGTCAACATTGTGTAAGCTTGAATTATCAAAGAGAGTAGATTAGGAAAAGATATTGGTTCCACATGCTCAAAACAGAACCAAAGAGGAAAGCAGAGATGAAAAACAAACTGTGTATCCTAGCCCTAATTTTCTAGATTTCATTTTATGAAAAATAATATTTGTGTGCAGCTTGTCTTTCATTCCACAAGTACATGACAAACCAGATTGTCTAATCGTGATTTGGTCATTTTTCAATTTCATGTTTTATATTATAGAATAAAATCCTGTCAAACAGCTTAACCTTGACAGTCGATCCAATATAGGTAGAGAAACAAAGGATTTCATCAGCTTAATCTGAACTCCCGACAGATATAAGTGTAGAATTAGATAGTATCATTTTTCAAAAATATTATGTCAAAGGGTTGCTAGTCCAAATGTACCCAAAAGAATAAAAAATGTTAGGAAATATAGTGGGGTAGGTAGAAATATCGTTGATGCTAATCATGCTGTCAATTTTCAAAAATAGCATCAAGGAAGAAAGAAATTTGTGCCAATGGATAAAGGCACTAGTCTTCAAAGAACCGAGATCTGAAATTCTAGACACCTCCTGAAAAGGAGCTGCCCTCCCCAAATGGAGCCACTCCTAGTCATCAGTATTTTTCACTTGTTGATGATGACTAGTTTTAAAGCCAAGTTTTCTAGCAGCTAATCTCCAATATGTCAAATTTGTTAGCTAAAAAACACCCATAAACATTTTTGCCCTCCTACCTTTTAAAATCAGCCCATGATGAGATAAAACCTCATTGTCAAGCCCTATCTAGCCTCAGTCATACAAACTTGTCCATCAACTCCAAAGAGAATACTCCAAATCTATCCAAAAGTCTCCCCTAAGTTAGGTAGTGGCGCTTTAGGCATTCCTCCCTTGGAAAACTATCCTAAATCCAAAAGAACCTATGTCTAATATCAACCAGTAATAGATAACCTTCCTATTCTACAAATAAAGCTTGATACACCTTTAAGTCACGCCACTAACAAACCTAGATGTCTCAGCAGTGCATATGCCACATGTCAAACTGATATTAGATAGATTTACAGTGTTTCAATGTCTTTTTCAAGAGCAGAAGTGTACCAGTGTTCCATAAGACATTATTAAACTTAACATAAGAAGACAACTGTTTCTCATGTGGTTTTGAGCTTGGGATGCAAGTACTGGACAAAGAGGTATTTCAATGAGCTCATATAAACATAGTCAAAAGGTTAGTGACTTATAAATAACAAGTAATACTCTGCAGATACTGTTCAGGTTGCCTCTGATGTCTAAAGATGCATAAAGGTATTTTAACAGCAGGATTACATGTCTCGGAGAAATTCCCCTCATGGCATATTGTCAATTTGTCACTTTTATTTGCTTAACTATGAATAGGCAGTGAAAGGAAAGATGACACTATTTGAAAGCAGATGGAATGGCATCACTGTGTAAAACCTCCTCCAAACATGAGCAGAGGGTTGAATGACTGAGAAAACCTCCTCCAAACATAAGCAGAGGGTTGAATGACTGAGAAAACCTCCTCCAAACATGAGTAGAGGGTTGGGTCATTGGTTAAGACCTCCTTCATTTGATAAGAAGAGGGCCAGGAACAGAGGTATGTCCTCATTTAAAGGGCACAAAGCTAACAATGATGAAAACTACCTAAAATCTTGTTTAACACCTTGTATCCAATAGATGAAAACCACTAACACAACAGTGGTGTTTCAAAGATTGATTATATGGTTTCACTAATTGAAAGGCAGAATTTAAGTGCAGTAGGAAACAATTGAATGCTTATGAATAGAAAAATGTTGTTAAGCAGATGGCCAAGGAGTGATGTGTTGATGATTCAAAGAAACTTTGCTCTTCCTGTCCATGAAGATCTTTTTCAAAAACTCATCAAAATTGACAAGAACGTAACCTAAGCCTGGTTTCTAAAGGAAGCTTTGCAAATAGACACATAGAGACAGTATGTGTAAGAAATGATATGGCAAGTGTTTTAAATTCATAGAAAACACTCAAAGAAAATGAAACATGCCACTGTCACAAACAAAGGCCTTTTCTTTATGAAAACATGTAAAAATACCTTGCTGTTGCATTTGATTGTAGGAGGGATTTTTAAAGGATTTCCTTTTTGATAAACATATGATTGTAAAACCTGGGTGAATGAAACTAAGTTTCACCCACAGTAAAAAATAAATATCATTCAAAAGATGCATCTACCATCATTTATATGGTTTTGAGCGAGTTTTCTTTTAAGGAACAGATATGGACAAACAGTGACAGGGTTGCTACCTTAATAGAGAGACAGTGAAAAAGATTTTTGCGTTAGAAATGGCTTCTTCACTTTGGGAAAATTCATATCTATGAAAACATTCAAGTTAGCCCACAACATATTTTTAAGAATCCCGATCAAATTTAAGTTTTTATGATGGTTTAAGGCTAAAAAGTGACAAAGACAGTGAGGTGAGTTTTCTATGTAACAAAATCCTTTTTCAAAAGGCATCCAAAACCCTCATAAAGTAGTTTCAAAAGTTTGTTTACTTTTTTGACATCAAAAGGTGGAGAGATCGTTGGAAAAGTCTCATTGTACAATTCAAAATGCAAGCAGCATTCCCCTAAGCTTCCCACTGAAGAAACGAGGAGATTTGAGCAATTTTCAGAGTTTTCAAGGTTTAAATCTTGCGCGACACGCCTGGAAAAATGCGCGACGTGCCTGGGAGAGGGAATACAAAGGGTTGTAACGACCGCGCGGTGCGCCTGTAGCTTGTTCACCAACCGCCTGAGCAACCGACCTGACTGCCTTTCCATTGCGCGACGCTCTTCTTTGTCAACGTACTGCTCACCCCAAATGTCTCCAAAAAGTTATAAAAGCTCCTCAAGCAATCGACCAGGGTCCTTGGGTTTCCGTCAAGGTATTCTTCATTACATCTTGGAAAAATTCAAAGGTTGAAAGCGGTTTTTTTTATGGTGTTATTTCCCTAACAAGGAGATTATGATTTTTAAACCATTTCATCATCTACAACAATGAGATAGGCAGTTTTAAGGAGACAGAGCCCTTGTCAAAGCTGAAGAAACCTTTTTTTGCTTAGGGGATCTAAAATTAGTTTGAACAGTGTTTTAACAGTGGCTTTAAGAGTAGTTTGTCATATAAGGAGCGGAGACAAATAGTGTTAGAGGGCAAGGTTTTTGAGAAAACTCAAAGGTTTTTGTTGCTATAATTTTCACACCCCATTACAGTGATAGGTGGGGTGTGTTTTTATCAATCTTAAAGGACCTTTAGAGCTTTAAGAACAGTGATAAACCATACATTAATTGCAATACAAAAACAAAGAGTTGTAGAGGTTTCAAATTGCTGGAAAGTGTCCTAACAGGGTTAATAGAAGAGAGCAAACCTTGTCTGCTAAAACTCAGAATAAAGAGATGTTTGTAAGGTGAAAAAAGTGGTCATAGTCTGAATGCTTTGTCACTTCAAAAGTGTCCTCTCTGTATGGTGAAACAGTGAAACCTAGTGTAGCCTCCATAATTCCATAAAATAGAGTATGCTATGAAGATCTTCTAAATCAATTGGAGGGTGTTTTGTTTTACTTTGTGAAGAACAGTGAACAAAAAAAGAAAGGTGTTTGGAGGAAAAAAAAAATTTTCCCAAAACACAAGATGTTCTTTCTTCACCAATAAACCACAAACACATCTTTTCAGAGTTATTTTCCCAAGCACAGTGATAAGATTGAGTTTGTTTCATTTAACAAATACTTGTTGTTTGGCATAAAAGAGGACAAACAATGATTTGTAAGGAGGACAGGGTGCATGCTTGAGAAGCCATTTCAAGGACCATTTGAGACAAATTGTTTTTGTCAGTTAACAAAGAGTATTCAAAACAAAATTCCTCCCAGACAGGATAGTAGAAGTGGCCTTCACAGGAGGTTTGAGCCTGTTTCAATTGAAGAGGTAAATGCTCATCCATCAGTCTTGTTTAACTTTCATGAGGTTGGGTGTCTAGAGTTTTGTCAAAGGGTGCAAGAGCTGAAAGGCTATTCCCCTTTGACACATCTTTGTACTTTGAGATTTCAAGAGAAGCACTTTCAGCTGGCAAGCTTAGATTTCAATTTCTCTCCTAGGTCCATTTCCAAGGCCACCAAAATCTCTTATGTCGGAGAGAAGTGATTTAAACAAAGCCACTTAGACTCAGAACAATACAAACCTTTTTTGAAGCCTGAGCATAGAGATACATGTCCATCCCTCTTTCCCTTCTCATATATGTTGACTAGTTATGCTCCCCTAATGAAGATAATCATGAAATACTTCACTTGCCAGGGAAGATTCTCCCGGGTCTATGCCTACCATGTCCGGTTGCTCATGCATTTCACAAGAGCCAAATTGTTAAATCTCCCTTTCTTCCTCCATAAAAATATTGAGAAAATGGCCTCCACTATTCAGAAAAAACCTCCTTCTCAGCAGACAGCCTTCCTCTTCCATCACTCCCTCATCAAGGTTATCATTATTCATCAGCTTGAGAAGAAGGAAATCTCTTGGGATACTTTCATTTCACTTCCAGATTTCGCCACTGTTCCTTCATTCCATACATCTCCTTCTCCTTCCACTCACCATCCTTCGCCTTCTTCAAGCAAGCCCATTCCCAAGAAGCTCAAATTTCCCATAGAAGGGGAAGAAGAACATGATGAACAGCAACATGATGAAGAGGGGGAAAAGCATGATGAAGAGGAGGAACAACAGGATGAAGAAGGGCAGCAGAGTGAAAAAGAGCACAGTAAGGAAGGGCAGCAAGGTGAAGAGCATGATGATGAGCAGCAACATGAAGATGAGTAGCAACATGATGATGAACAACAACAAGATAAGGAAGGGAAACAGGATGAAGAACGGCAGCAGAGTGAAAAATAGCACAGTGAAGAAGGGCATGATGAAGAAGAGCATGATGATGAGCAGCAAAATAAATATGAATAGCAGCAGCATGATGATGAAGCAGAGCAACAAAGGGAAGAAGGGCAGAAAAGTGAAGAGCGTCACAATGATAATATGCAACAAGAGGACAGTCCAAGCACTCATGAATAAACTCAAGACAGTGGCAAGGGTGATGAGGGAAGTACCAAGGGCAAAGAGCCAATAAAGCATGTGCTAGCTGCCTCTCTTATGCAAGGGGCCATGCTTTCTTCTCCAAAAGTGGCCAAGCCCTGGACATCAAGGAAAAGGGTGCCAAGAACTATAACTCCAAATGTTACTAGGGCCCTCCGAAGCAAGGGGAAATTTCCCAAGCAGCCCATTGTCGAATTTCCCAAGAGGAGGAAGTCCAAGAAAGTCACCCAAAGCAAGGGAAAGGAGAAAGAAGAAAGTAGCCATGAAAAGGAGAGGGACTTCAACATAATTCAAATCCAAAGTGATGATAGCGACAATGAGGCCCAAATCCTAGAGACTCTCTTGATCAATAGAGAAATCCAAATTGATGCTTTGAGGGCAGATCTAGAGATGGCTAGAAACTTCAATCACTTTTTGAAAATTCAAAATAGACAAATGAGTGTCCACATGGTGGTACATGAGACACAGGCCATCAAATACAAAAAAGAGGCCTCCAAGGTGCAAGTTAGATTGGAAGAACTCATGGGCGAGTTCAATGATAGTGAAGATGAAGATCAGCCCAGAAGAAAGAGGCCAAGAACCATGGGACTCAGAAAAGCCTTTGAGAAACAAAGGGAGGAAGAAGTTGCCCTTCTCCAATCTACTCCTCTCACTACATTGTTCACCCAAGAGATAGAGAACAATCAAGAAGCATGGCTTGAGAGGGTAAATGATCACTTGGAAAAGAAGTTGGAGAAGGCAAATAGAGATTTGGACCTTCAATGGAGGATGATTGGGCACTATAAAAATCTCAATCAGTTCGCCCGACGGAAATTGAAGGCCACACAGGAAAAACTCAAGGAAGCTCAAAGGAGGCGCCCGGCACCAAAATTGAAGAAAGACACCTCAAAGCTCCAAATTTTTGCCTCATCTTCACAGCATGTTACTGAAAACCCTTGAGGGTCATGCTCACCGAAATTGGGCGAAATTCAACAAGTTTTGGTTTTTTGTCATTTTTGGGTTTTTGGCTAAAACTCATGGGCATCGCCATTTCTTTTTGGGGCATCCCCAAAGGATGAAAATGGTATAATTGGATGCAATAATTTTAGGGGCATATACTTAGCAATTTGTAGATCAATTGAAGAATATTTTCTTCCCCAAAATGGCGAAAAACACACTTTTTCCACACTCTGCCCCGTTTATCAGCAAGGTCTATTTTTTGGTTTTTTACACACAGGTCAGTTTTTGATGGACTTCTAGTGGTCCGTTTTGAGAAAACTAAGCATTTTCAGAAATTAGATATTTAGAGATTTCCAAAAAGCCATCACGGGCCTCGTTTCGACATCAGGAAGGCCTCCAAAAGTTGTCGGCAAGTCAGAGGACTTTCTACTGATATATTTCTTAAGTATTTTTGTAAAAAATGAACCTTTCTAAAGTGACTTTTCCT
The DNA here is from genome assembly GCA_034641835.2 of Pinus albicaulis. Lineage (NCBI taxonomy): Eukaryota > Viridiplantae > Streptophyta > Pinopsida > Pinales > Pinaceae > Pinus > Pinus albicaulis. The sequence goes on along the minus strand of CM076584.1, from coordinate 667,863,274 downwards.
CATGTGAGTTTAGCTATTTTTGGGCATGATTAGTTATGAAAAGTCAATATATTTTCCTTTCTTAGAAGTTTTGAGATATTTTATTAGATATTTTTTGCCTTGGGCTTTGCAAAGCCTCAAGGACAAAATCATATATTTTGGATAGGTCAATGAGATTGCAAGTTGAACTAGGAGGTTTTCCTCACTTTGGCCTATATATTCCAAAGGCTTTCATTGTAAACAAGGCTGAACTTGATGAATAGAAGCAATATATGGTTATACAAGCTTGGAAGAAACACTTGTCTCATGCATTGGATAGTTTCTTGAATGTTTTTGGATGATGAAGGAGGTCTGTTGTTGGATTCCTTGACTTGTTAAAATGGTATAATGTCTCTCTCTGTTATGCTTCTTAGTTTTCATTCATAATTCCATGTTCTTGCTTTCTATAAGACAGTAGAGAATAGATTTGAGACATGCCCTTGGAGGCACCTCAAGTTTCCTGTTTCTTTATAGCTTCTAGGTTTTCTGCCTTCTTAGTCATATCAAAGAATCCTTGATTGCTCTTTGGTAACTGAAGAATATTGTTTGCTTGTTTCATTTATGGTTTTATGCATGCTAAGTATGATTCAAGGTATGCCCTGCTTACTCATGGCTAGTCATAGCTCCACCTCTGAAACCTCTCTTTGACTGATTAGATTATCATTTATTGAACCAAAGAGGTCTTGTACTGATCTTGCCCTTTGCCTAAAACTATGCAATCTTGCTTCAAAGTGCCTAATAGCTTGAAATACTATGCTTAGGCGTTCCTTCATAGTGATTTAAGTTGTTTGTTTGTATTAAATGTATTTCCCCAAAGTCTGATAGTCATTTCCTAAATTTAGAGAGTCATATATCTCTATGCATGGCTTGAATGTTTATTTCTATGCATTGATCAGTTTATAGTTACATTTCTCATGATTAATGGTTTTCCCTACCATTTTTATGTCAGCTATTAAACTATTTATGTTTGAAATCCTTTTTTCTTCACAAATTTAATGTCCATCCCACTCCATTTTACCCAAAGATCCATTTTACCTCGCTCAAATCGGCCCTTCAACAACCTTGTATCACCACCTGAAAGTTTTCTTGACCTTTTCGACCCCATACCCTAGTTGATCTGACATCTTTTTACCTATCTTAGTCTTTGATCAATTCATCCCTCACAAACCTGAAAACCAAAACCAAAAACCTACTTCATAACTAGCCTAAAATCAGAACACAATAAGCAAACACACATATATCCCTTACACAAATAGAGAAAGCCCTCTCTGAGTCCAGGAAGGCTAGGTCCTTGGGCTCCAAAGATTGGTTTGATGTTACACTGTCATTTGACTTTCCAATCATCCAAATCATGGGACCCTAACAAAGGGATCACCTTAATAGCTGGATAAAGCACCTCCATGTGTGAACAACGAAAAAATCATGTGGACAAGGTCAATGTTGACCAAATCAACAATGCTAGTATGGAGAGAGTGGTTCATTAATGGGAGACAACACAATGTTAATGGGAGATAGTCTCCATGAGAGTAGTGGCTTTAATTAGTGGGACCCAATGTGAGAAGGCTCATAATGCATATAAGGAAGGGAAAGGCAGCCATATAAGGCATGTTAGATGATTATTGATTTTGATCTTCTTACATCTAGATTTGTCAGGTGACACTTCTATGCATGCTTTTGCTGTTGAGCAGGGCCTGCTGTATTGTTTAGTACAAGGGTGTTCCCGAGGGGGAATCCCACAATAATCCTTAGGGGACTTTGAGTTCCTACTTAGGAGAGATTATTGAGTTTTATAGTCCACATTCAGGCATTAGGCCAAGCTTTAGTCTTCAGCTACATCGCAGTTTTTGTTCAGAGTTGTGTTGTGTTGTAGGGTGTTTCAGTGGAGGATTGTTAGGGCCACTTTCAGTGTTTGTTTTTCAGTGGAGAGGCATCCTTTCCACTGGGAGGCCAGCGAGGAAGGTCCAGGAGCTTCATTTCATTTTTTGGCACTAGGCCAACCTATTTCCACCTCCTACAACGCAGTTTCCCTCAAGACCTACGTTATTTTAGTGAGCATTTGCAGGGGAAGTTTCAGTGCTTCAGTTGGAGGGTTAGATATTCAGTGTTTGGATCAACATTTCACTTGGAGGATATATTGGAGGAGATATATTAATTTGTATATCAGTTTCAGCCACCTCCATCCAATTATTCAATTGCAGTTGCAATTCATCCCTAGGGCTGCATTTCGACATTTTGCATTTTTGGGTATTTTCGGAAACCCTTTCTGGGTTGTCTAGGAAAAGTGTTTGGGAGCCTATATCTTCACTCCTAACATTATTTGAGCTATATAAAAATAGATCCATATTGTTATATCTTTCCTGTAGTAGTTTATGCCATAAAACTGCACTGTCTTGGCTCAAGGGATTTTTCTAGTAGCTATTTTTCATGTATTGACATATTTTCTTATTAGATGCTTGTATTGTATTTCTCAAGTGACTTGATCCTCAAGATCTTGTGCCCTTTATTGCTGATATGTTTAATAATATGGTTGTGCATTTGTCTCACATGTTGGTGTATTGATGTATTCACTGCTATTTTCCAGTATTTTGTTCTATATTCCCGTCTTTTCTATTTTGGAATATTACATTCACTATAAGAAATAATTTAATAAATCGCCTTTATTAACTTATTTTCGATTAAAACCCATGAGAAAAATTAAATAAAACATTATCTATTTAATTTTCTCCAGCAATAATTATTAAATCATTGTTTGATAATTATTCCTTGTCACATTTGACTAAATCACTTAGGAATAATTAAATAAATCATAATTTATTTATTTTTCCTTAACTCCATCCTTGGAATAATTGTTAAATCATTATTTAATAATTATTTCATTTCACACCTTTCTTATTATTCGCAGAATAATTAATAAATAATTTTATTTTTTCATGATTTCTAAATAAAGATATTTAACCATTTAAAATATATTTTCCCTCTCCAAGCGGTTATATCTAGATTTTGGTCAATAGTATTTTATTATTCTCCGTTTTCGAGATCAAACCAATACTTTGCTATAAATAACATAGTTTTTCATTCATTTCTCACCATGGTCATTATCATCGTTGCCATTATTATCACATACCTTTCAAGATCTCATTTTTGAGTTATACATTGTGTGGGTTTTCACACATTTGAGAGAGGAAGATATGAATACTAAAGCGACAAGGACATCAAAGGACCCATCCCATTGAGGGAGACTTACGACCCTTTGTAAATACCTTTCACCATGTGTCATTAATAAAATAATTTTCTTTCAAATATTTTCCAAGATTGGGTTATTACATCATATTTATTTGTGTTGTTTGTTCTTATACATTTGCATACATTTATCTTTCTGCAGGTTTTTCTCACATATATGTTGTAGATATGAAGTATAAGCATCCAGAATTGTTGGTATGGTCACTAGTCACCCGTGATTTAAGTGAGATCTTTTTGGTACACCTTCCAAGAAATTTCATACTAACAAATGACGACTCCACTAGTGTAATAATTTAGTTTCCTGGCTGACTATTGCTTCAGAAATTTCAGGGTTTTCTGCAGCTATTTTTAGCTTCATTTCTCTATTTATAGCTTTCTCTCCATTATTCTGTCAAATTTCCAGTTACTAGTGGTTTTCTAGTGTTTTTCGCAGGTCACAGGTACCAACTGAGCAGAAGACGGCAACATATGGCGAGATCTGATGACCAAAAGTTGCGGGAAAAAAAACACACTTTTCAACCCCATAACTGCGCTCTGAGCTCCAAAACACACTCTTTTTTTCCCCCAAAAAAGACATTTTCATCCCTTCCAGGCCAATACCTACGTTTTGAAAATTTTCCAGAAAATGTTCAGGGTTTTTTTCCAGCACCGCGGGAGTGTTATCTTTGTACTGGGTCAGAGTTGTTTCACTTTTGTTTTATTCATCCTTAGGTATGGATACTCTCAGTTTGTCTCTTTGAGGAAGAAAAATCCCCCTAGGGTTTCAAGTAATCCTCCACCCTTTTAGGAAGGGTTTGACTTTGTGAGGAGTCTAAGGTTTTCAACACTTTTAGCTACTAGTTTTCTGGGTTGATCCACTTTATTTTAGACCATTTGGATAGGTTATTTTTCCATTATAACTCCATTTTTAGTTTGATATTTCCTTCCCCCTTAGGATCCCCTTAAGTATACTTGTTTTGTTGAGCTTCTTGCCTAATGTTTTTTGTTGTTTGTTTGCACCATTTTCAGCAACATAGAGCCTTAGATCCCAGTCCCATTGAGATTAGATCTTGTAGGCCCTTTTTATGTGTTTTGAGTAGCTTCTTTTCCTCTCCATGTATAGCTATTTGAGAGCCTTCTTTGGGTGGTGTTTGCGCTTGATTTTCTATTTATTTTTCTGTCATATTTCAACATTATTTACCATATTTCAACATTATTTATAGTATTTTCTCAATTTACTCATCCACTAAAACACATTTTTTCACATACAAACACCCTAAGCGAATGTGAGCTCGGTTAACACCACCAAGCCAAGACTTTAAACACCCCACTTAATATTATAACACACATATATTAAGCCACTTGGGCATTAGGGCCAAAAAATATGTGTAGTTAGGTGTAGGATTGGTGGTATAGGCTTCCAATAACACCCATAAATCATTTACATCGAGACATAGAAGTTGATTTTGTAGGGAGCTTAAAATCCTTCACCATACCACGATCAAAGCCAAAGTGCGTCAGAAACCCGATTCAGAGGGGGTTAGGCTAGGTCATTATGTGAGTAGTTCTCCTCAGTGCTACATAACCCATGGTAGGGAATTTCATGCGTTGATTGATCACCAAGAAGCTTAAGGCTTGACCACCCCCATGGGACGAAGGTAAATATAGTGACCAATCTTAGGAAACCACCTTATGCGATTGGTTGTGGGAAGCAACTGTTTCTCTACCCCACCTTTTTCTAGATATCTCTGCTTGCGGGGTTGAGTATTCGTCAAGTACGAAGTTATTTGGAAGGGCATCTAAAACACTAGATTTAGTTTTTTTTTTAGGAATTATATCACCTTTAGGCTAGAGGTAATTTTATTTGGTAGGACTGTTTTGATTGTATTAGAGTAGTATCATTATATAGTTTGTTTACACTTGGCACCACTGCACTAGGTTTTTGCTTGTTTTTTGTTACTCTAATTTTTATATCACCATTTAGTCCTTTAGTGTTATCTTTCTCTTGATATCATTGTGCCACCTAGGCATTGGTCACAGCGAATTCAAGTTCTTCATCCTTAATTCCTGTTAGGACTTATTACTCCTCCCCATTGGGTGCGAGTTCATCCTCCCAATCCTCCATCGAGTCGTTATGACTCTGATTCTACTGATTCCTTTGATTCCACATCTTCTCAACCTCATATCGCCACCATGACAGGAACCAATGTTGGTGTGAGGTGGTAACTTGGGTGCTACCCCGGGTAACACCACTAGTAGAACCACAACTACTACAATCACTCCTACTCCATTGCAACCCTTCATGGCTGGTTTGAATCTCCCATATTTTAATCAAATTATCTACGATCCTCTTCTCCATAATCCAAATTGGCTAGTTATGCCTACTAAAATTCCTTCAGACATTCCCAAGGTTGAGGGAAATCCTGGAGAAGACCCTGTTGAGTCCCGAATTTGCATCTTTTCCATACACTTTTCCATACCTTTTTCACTCACCTAAACCTCCCAAAATTGTCAATATCATGTGCAAAGGGTATCTAACATGGTTTTTAATTATGTTTTTGTGTTTTCTATTTGATCTAGATTTTGTTTATACAGCTGCGGAATCTTGCCACTTTCCGCAGCTGCTGCAACTTTCCGCAGCTATTTTGTGGAACTATATGCTACAGGTGTCTACAAGGGAAACGAGCTACATGGGCAGGCTAGGAATGACGTGGACATGGTTCGTGTCCCATTGGTTCAAGCAAACTCGTCCAAAGAAGCCGCGGTCAAAGCCGTCCACGTGGAAGTCAACTATGGAGTTTCATGTCGGCCGGACTCTGTTTCGTGGCAAATAAACATCCATACGACCGTTTCTAAGCTTGCGGAGGTTAAATCGACATCTGTGCAGAGCTCTGGAGTTGAATTCAAGCATCCACCTTCCGTAGATCCACTTTCCAACACGGCCATACTCCTATATCCGTGGACGAAGTGGTCTACGTGCTCTCTGTTATCATGAACTTTAGGAGACAGTTAGAGTTTATTGTTTTATATAGAGCGTTTGCATACGCACAAAAAGTTAGTTGTTAGTTGATAGTTGATGTTCGGGAATAAACTCGTTATATTTAGTCCGCTTTGTAGTGATTACGCTCGCCTTGAGCCGTAACACTACCATTCTCAGAATGAATCGCTTTTTTTAATGTGAGAAGACTCTGTTTTCAACTTAATTCGTGTTTGAGGATCGTTACCAAAGCTGTGTAGAGGGCCCCTCCTCAGCTAAGGTTCTGTGTATTAGTGTATATATTTCTCATTTCATTACTTTTAAAAAGTAATTGTATCATAATCCATCATATGTTCATATTTTGTAGTTGTTTCATTTCTGTTCATACATTTCCATAATTTCCCTTTCATTTCTGTCTTTCATGTTTTTATGATTGTTAATCACTGATCAGTTTTCTTGTGCACGTTTTAGGTAGACAGCCCGGGCATTTTTATAGCATTTTGACTAATGACATGAACTAACATTGTTCATTGCTAGTTTGCTTTTCATAGCTTTTGTTTAACTTCGCCTTGCTTTATACTTAGTTTTGCTTATCTCATCTGTGATAAATTTAGATATATTAAGTCGCCCATAGCGTTTCTGGCTTGCTTCCTCCGAAAGCCACAAATTTCGGATCATGGTAAGGGAATTACTATGAAATGTGTAGTTTAGTATTAGTTTCTTTTCTCGTAAATCTAGATATATTAAATCATGTATGACATCTTCAACACACCTCCGAAAGCCACAACCGGACCGATGGTGAGGGCCACAGCCGGACCGATGGCGAGGGATTGAATCATGAGTGTATGGTTTAGTATTATTTTATTTTCGCAAATTAAATATCAGTTTACACAAGTTGTTTATGATTACTCAAAGTCATACCGGTCTAATGATGAAGGGTCGTAAAATGAATTGATGTAATCTGATTTAGATTTATTTTGCTGCAATTTCAAATTTCCTTAAGCATAGTTTCTTTTGTGTTTAGTTGGCAGCAAGAATAGTTTGGTTTTCATGTTCACTAGTTTATTGTTTTGATTCATTAGATTAGTAGCACCTTTTCATTTCAGCAGTACACTTTTACTTTCTTTCAAGTCTTGTCATTGTAATTTTCATTTTGCTTTTAAAATTTCAAGTTGGTAAATCATTATAGGGGATATCACTTCCTTGAACAAATATAACCAAACTTGTTTTCATTTTAGAATTTCCATTTCACCTTAGAAAAACCAAAAACGACAAAAAGTTAAGAAATAGGTTATCTTGCACATATAGTGCACCGCACTTCATCAGCTTACGATTCCCGGATTGACAAATTAAATGCAGCAATTTAGGACACACTAAATTGACCAAACAGACCCCACTAACCATGTTCGCTCATTTCACTTGTGGTTTTCCTCTAATTCCATTATCGATGACTCCATTCGTCTTTGTTTATTCCAACACACACTTATTGGAGTTGTAGCTAAGTGGTATGTTGAGAAACCTCATGCCACCCATTCCACTTTTACGACTCTTTCCAAATATTTATTATCATATTTCTAGTTACCTCTTTGTTATGAAATCGGGACCAAACTCTTGACTTCATTTCATCAAACTTTTGCCACCTGCCTTTCTGACTATGTCCAAGAATGGCGTATAAGGAGGAGAACATGTAGGGCTCTCGCTTTTGAAGACCATGTCTATATGGTTTGGTTCCTTAGATCTCTTTTAGCCCCCATAAGTAAATATTTTACATCACACCTCCCTCAAACATATGAATATGTACTCCAAATAGCCCTGAAATATGACTTTTTCTATGCTCAATCAAGTTATCTTTATACCGTTCTCCCCGATCTGCCTCGACCTAGTGCTGCTAATGCACCAGGGGCATCTCATGTTGATGAGGATATCATTGGATCTCTTTCACACCCTTATCAAAAACCATATTCCCTCCCTTAGATGAGTTATGATCAACCCAGGGTGGGGGGACGAATACCTCCTACAATTATCCCCCTCCTCCAGGAAACCCTTATCCAGGTCAAAGAATGCCATATGCATATCCCCAATCGCATCATCAGATGCGAGAGCCAGTTGTTTCTCAACCTATTCATCCAAATTTTTCCCCTCCTCCATATGTTCCTTATGCACTACCTAGCGCTCCATCCCCTCCAACGCAAGCTATTCAACCTCCCATGCTTTCTCAACCTCTTCCACAACATCCAGCTCCTCCTCAAGGTCAAGTGTATACTCAATAGAGTGCGACCAATCCCCCCAACACTAAGAATAAGAATAAGGGGATAGGTAATAGGAATAAAAAATCCCAAGGTAATGAGGGTAACCAAGGTCCTCCACCTAATCCCGCGACCGAGCAACAGGGCGACCAACCCAAGAGAACAAGGCCCTTGGTATGAATAAGCCTTGTGCATGTTGCAGTGTATATAACCATTATACTTAGGATTTTTCCCTTTTACCATAGATTCATCAAGTATGAAAAGCCCAAGTAGTTTCCTCTAGAGGAAAACATCCCATGGATCAACTTCCTCCTGCCCCTAATTCATCTCAGTCGGAAGTGATTACCAACCCATTTTATCACCAAGGATACATAGCTTCCCAACCCACACAAGGCCAGGAAACACCTCAACCTTCAAAATCTGGTCCTAATAATTATCATATTCTCATGATGAATTGTGATGAGGTCAACACAAATAAAATCAATCTTCAGACTCGATCACACCAATATGACAAGCCACCCCCTAAGTCCATGACTAAGTCCAAACCAAAAGTTTCCACTGAGTCCATTTCATCATAAAATGGTACGTTATAGATCCCTCAGCCTAAGGCAGAGGTTATAACTAAGATCCCCAAAGGACCATTACGTCGAAATGTTTCTTTAACCAAATCCACCCATACCTAGAACATAGTAGATGACTTTCCGTGGTCTCCTATCGCCATGTCAATGCTAGAAGTTATCCAGTTGTGCCCATCCCAATGAAAATATATACTCAATGCCTTGGCCATTGTATATCCTTCAGATGATCACATGATCATCTTTGACGTTGACCAGTCAAAAAATCCTACACTTCCTTCATTTGTTTTTGTTCAAAAACCAGTCTCAATAAGAAACGTCATTGTACAACGGTGTATCATTAATGAAGGTGCCTCCACCCATGTGATGAATGCTAGAGCTTGGAAACAAATTAAATCACCAAACATGTCTCTGTCCACCATCACTCTCCGTGCATGGGACAATCATCCATCTCAACCCCTTGGCTTACTTTGCAACTATCCTATCACTATTTTTGGAAATAATATCTCCAATGATATATAATTCATTGATGCCCCATTAGATTACAACATCCTTCTGGGTCATAATTACACCTATGCCATGTCAGTTGTCGCATATACGGTGTTTCGTAAGATATCATTTCCCTACAAAGTAAATATTGTCATTGTCAATCAACTAAATTACTATGATATCAAGCATTAGAGGATATTTGAGGTCTAAAATGGGACTCCTAAGGAAATTATAAAATAATAGTGGAAATAAAAAAACAATATTAGATTACAACATCAAATTTTGGAGGGAAAAAAGAAAAAAAGTATTTTTTTCAACTCATATTTTCAACTTATCTCCCTATGGGTTTACTTAAATTTCGAGCGAAAACACTCATCGAATGTAAAATTAGATTCCTCATTCAAGGAGAACCCATGTTGCATACTTTCGATGGAACCTTGCTACATTAAAAATGATAAATACATGAAAAACATGATTGCAATCATGTTTTTTAATGTATTTCTCATTTTTCATGTAGCACGGTCCATCGAAATTATGCAACATGACTACTCCTTGGATGAGGAATTAAATTTCACATCCAACAAGTACTCCCACTCGAAATTTGAGTAAAAACTTAGCGAGATAAGTTGAAAATACGAGTTGAAAATTTTATTTTTTTTCTTTTTTCCCTCCAAAATTTGATGATGTAATCTAGCCTTGCTTTGTTCCACTATTATTTTATAGTTTCCTTCCCTAGTGTAACCTATTGTACCTTCCCCTTCTTTCACTTTAGTTCCACAACAACCTTAGTAGGAACCTACACTTGTTTTCAAAGCATCTAGTGAGGGGGGAAAGCCCAGAAAAAGGGAACTAAAGATAAAGCACCCCAAACAACTCCAACTCCTCCTAAGCCTCCAAAGTTGACACCTCCATGTGATTTGTGTTATTGTTTTGGGCATGCCACCAATAATTTTATTGAACTCCCTCATCTAAAAGAGGTGGTTTCTGATACGTTTCCTGACTCTAACATCCCGAAGGTCTATGTTACCTTACCTGAGTTAGCCAAGAATAAAAAATCGTTACACACAAATCACCCTTGTGCTTTATGTGACAAATTTGGTCACTATTCTCACCACTGTCTCTGTCTCAAATATTTTCGCGATACCCGTAAGGCACTTTGTGAAATAGAGACCGCTCGCAATGGATCCACCACTTCCTAAATTGTTGATTCTAGCACTATTATTTATCCAGAACATGAACCACACATTTGATCCCTCCTCCAGATTTTGAGATGACATATAGCATTGATCCTATTATCTACCTATCGTCATCCATGGGATCATATTTTTGAGACTCTTTTATAGTTCTCCATAGTGGTTTGGTTGAACCTTCTTCTTCAGATACCCTTGTGTCAAAATTGGTAGGTATTCCATATACTAGTCATTCGTCCCCTTCTATTGTTGATGTGCATGTGAACCTTGTCTCTCATGACGATGATTCAGGTAGTTCCTCCACATAAAGTGGTCTCTCTTCCTAAAATCCACCCATCATTCATTCAAATTAAGACATCATGGAAGCCATGACCACCCCTGATTATCCTTGGGATGATATGCACCATTGTGCTTATTTCCTTCCACAGAAAACCCATGATCAATATGTTGAGTTGAAAGACTTCATCCATGGTGGATTTGATTTGTGTAGAAATCCCATTCCTACACCAGATGCTTTTAAAGAAGGAAACATGGCCAATATTTCTCCTACCATTAAGATTAACATTTTAAATAAACAAGGCATATAAGAAAATATCACCTTGGGGGCACATTGTACCCTGGGATAAATTGATGCTTACAAGAAGTTATTCAAAGAATTCTGTGATGATTTTTCTTGGTATTATACTGAGATGCCTGGATGTGATCTCGCAATTTTTGAACACCATATTGACACATGGCTCGATGCCATTCCTATTCATCAAAATTTGAGACCCATCAATCCTTCTAGACGTGAGGCTATTAAAGCTGAAATAGTTAAGCTCAAGTGGGTTGTTTTTATCTATCCCATTGAATACACCACTTGGGTGTCCAATCCTATTCTTGTTCTCAAGAAACAAGGCACTGTTTGTGTTTGCACTAAATTTCATGACTTGAACAAAGCTTGTCCCAAAGAAAACTTCTCCACACCTTATATTAACCAAATCATTGATGAGTGTGTGGGGCATGAGGTTCTTTCCTTTATGGATGGATTCTTTGGATATAACTAGATAAATATTCATTGTGTTGATCATCTTAAAACCACTTTCATTATTCCGAGGGGAAATTTTTCCTATAGGGTCATGCATTTTGGTTTAAATAATGTTGGGGCCACATTTCAATGAGAAATGTCTTAATGTTTTTGTGACTTGGATCATATTATCCTTGCATACCTTGACAACCTCACTTCTCGAACTAGGATTCAGGTGCAACACATTCATGTTTTGCATACAAATTTTCTCTGATGTAAGTATAATATTCACCTCAACCCCCTTAAGTGTGTATTTTTTGCTTCATTGTGTCCAAAGATGGTATAAATATTGAACCTCTTAAATTTCAAGCCATTCTCAAACTTCCACCTCCTCGTACCCTTCGCTAGTTACAAATCCTTCAAGGAAAATCCAAATTTCTTCGTCGTTTTTTTCCTGAATATGCCAACATTGCGCATGGGTTCCTTAAACTCTTTCAATCTACCATTTCATTCATTTGGGATGACCAATCTCAAAAGTCGTTTGATGCCCTTAAACCTGCTCTCAATTCTTCTCCCTTGACCATTTCACTTGAATTTGAAATGGAATTCATTTTGGACATCTCAGCTTTTGTATATTCAATCTTTGAGGTCCTCATTCAAGAATATGATAACGAAAACAAGCATGTTATACACTATGTCATTAAAAACCTCAACGGTCCCCCAGTTTCCTATTCGCACGAAAAAAAGTTAGCACTCATTGTAGTGTTCTCTGTTCAAAAGATTCGTCATTATATCCTTACATGTACCACTAGAGTCATGACCAATTCTAACCCCATGGCCTTCCTTTTGAGTTGACAGATCATCAATGGGAAGTATGTTCATTTGATCTCCATTCTTCAAGAATTAAATATCAAATTTTTCACACCCAAGAGTAATAAAGGTTTGGCCCTTGCCAAATTCATTTATGAATTTCCTACTGCTGCACCAGATCTGCCAGTCAATGATGCTCTTCCAAATGAACACTTGTTCACCATCACCTTAGATGATCCTTGGTATGGCGACATCCTCACTTATATGCGAAGCCAAAAATTCTCTCCCCATATTAATCGTGATGCTCAATGATGTATTCAACATCAAGCCCCTCTCTACCTCCTCATCGATGATGACCTCTATCATCGCAATATCGACATTGTCCTTCCTCGTTGTCTCACACATGCTGAATCTAAGAAAGTGCCTAATTCCTTCCACAACGACACTTGTGGTGCTCATATCTCTGGAATGACCACTGCTCATAAGATCATGCACGTTAGTTACTTTTGGCCTTCTCTCTTCAACAACTACATTGAAAAAGTCAAACACTGTCCCAATTGTCAGTTATATGCACCTAAGGTGTGAGATTCACCTACTCCCCTCCATCCTGTCATCGTAGACGGTCCTTTCTATAAATGGGCTATTGACTTCATGGAGTGTCAACCCCCATATTCTAATAACCACAAGTATATTATCATGGTCAGTGACTATTTTACCAAATGGGCTGAAGCCATGCCTACATTCAATAACAATGTAGATACTACAGCATTATTATTTTTCATCCATGTTATTGCTCGATTCAGGTTTCCAAAATGTTGGCTCGAGGGGTCCTGACCCAGGTTCAGAGGTTAAGGTTTGCCAAAAAACCCCTATACTACTGGCCATTTCGGCAGTGACCTACTTGCACAGGCCAAAGTCTCACCCGAAGCAATATGGGAGGGTGCTGGAACCAGGTTTCCACACCCTGGGAGAGAGTAGGTAAGTCAAGCCAGTTTGCAACTATTAGATCTATACATCACGAGGCTGTTTGTAGGAGTATCAATAAGTAACCAGAAGATAGCTTATCAGAACTAATTAACAGGTTCGCATCCACATACACACTATCAGCTATAATCATAGAACATCAAAATCACAGCGAATTAACAGATCACAGACACATGTACCATAAACACAGATAGTTTGTAGCTACTAATAGATACATAAACATATAACTCAATTTCATATCAACCATAACAGAATAGATTCAGATAACATCGAATACCCATAGTACTTCTGCACATATATATCATTACCCAAAATCCTCTTACATTCCCAATTACCACCTGCGCACACAGCCAGTAGGGTCCGTACACAGCAGGAAAAAGGATCTCCGCGCACACAGCCAGCAAGAGTCCTAACCCAAACAACCCTACCATAGATCTAACAATTCGTACTTCACATCAACCTCTATTCATTCCTACCTATGACTAAAAAAATTTCATGTATTTATAATGATTTAGCCTACGCATCCAATGGTCTGAAAACCGTGGTTTGCGGACTCTTGGTCTACCCTTGACCCATTTACAATGCATTAGGGGATTTGACCCACCCCAAAACCCCTACGTTAGACTAAACGATACAAAATTATACAAAAATGGACAAAATTCATAGTCTTTGGGAGACCCTGCTCCAACAATCCCCCAACACAATCTTGTGACTCGTCCTGAGTCACTGTGTCGGTGGGGCTTCGACCTACACTTGCAATACTCTGATCACCTCGGCTAACGGAGGTAGCACGCCTTCACTTTGGATAATTGCATTTTTTGCAATTTTGATCAACTTTTCTGACAGTGGTACTTCAGTCGCAGCAGTGACACTTTCCAAAGTTTGGTTTAGCTGCTTGATAGCAACATCGACATCCTGTGAAAGTTTGAGGGTTGTATCAGGACACAACTTCAGTGGGTCACCAAGGATATTATTCTTTTTCCGAAGGTCATCGATATTTGCTTGGAGCGCTTGGTTGGTGCGCAGTCGTTGCAAGCACTGAACAGGCACCAAAGTGGGAAAGGTGGCTTTGATTGTCTCAAAATCTTCTTTTTGGCATAGGTCCTGGTTTATCTCTCGCAAGATGGGATCGCACTGGACCTTAATCCATAGTTGTATGGCGGTATCTAGTAGTTGGGCTCCCTATGCAATCTTCCCTATGATGACATTCATAGCCGCGGTGACCAGCGCAGTTCATTGGGTCCAGACCTCCAGAGGTGTTTCGGGCTGTAATTTAGCCTGCAGATCTGCGATCTGCTGCTCCATGTGTGTCTTGACAACCTGAACTTCATCCCGGGAGGTCTTGAGTGTTGCGACTAGTATTTCTACTTTTTCCTGAGGGGTAGCAAAGGCCGGGATCTCTGCGAGAACATCTGCGCATAGTTGGTGAATCGTGTCTTCGAGCTCTTTGTGTTTCGCGGTAGCAAGGCACACCTCAACAGTATTTGCATTGATTGTTTGTTCAGCTATGCCAGGCTGTTGGTGCACTTGTTGGTCTCGATGGTGGATTTCTTAAAATACAACTATGTGGAGACTCTGCAGGGCCTCATGAGGGAGCCTAGCTAAGTTCAGCTGGACTTCTATACTGGCCTAGACTTGGAGTCCCAGGTCGGGTGGAATAAGCACTAGAGCTGTGCCAGGGAGAGAACAAAGGTGGCTATCCTTTGTAACTAGTGTTGCGCTGCTGGCAGCAGGGGTTAGTCGTATAGGGGTCGCACTAATTTGTAATGTGTCTGTCTTTAATTGTAGCACTCGCAACTCAGCTTGAATTGTGTCGACTGCAGCCCGCTGCTGCTCTTCTAAGGTGGCCCATTTGTCCTTCGTGGCGAGAGTGACTGCATCAATGATTTTTTCCAGGTCTTCTTTAGTCAAGGTGATTGTTTCATCTTGTTCCGCTCACTAAGAGCAGTGATTTTTGCGAGGTTTTCTGACAAGCTTGCTTGTTCGCTTTGTGCCACGGGGGGAGGCAGGTCTGCTTGTAGCCAAACCCTCTGTGCCCAAGTCGGTCTATGAATCTGTCTGGGTCTTTGCCTCGACGTCCTTCTTATGCTACGCATCCTTTTGGGTGGCCACACTGGTGTCTTTCCGGGTTCTCTTGGGCGTACCTATGATCTCTGGGAGGATGATAGGGGGGGGGGGGGTGACTTGGGATATGTTGGTGCCTCCAACGCCCTTCGTGCCAGTTTTGAACCCGATTTTCTAATTAGGGGGGTGAGCATAATGATGTTGTCAATTTCTTCGTCCATCACCATATAAGGCAGCGAAGTCCAGGATTTCTCCTTGTGCACTCTGATCTGAACATTATGTAGAGTGACCTGAAATGTAGCAATGCCCTTGTATCTGTCGTACACGGTAGGAGACAACCTGTGGTCGGGAGTTAATAGTTGCAGCCACACTACTTTGAAAGAGGACCCAAAACACCTGGTTGTCCTCAAGCCATTGCAGATCTGTGGAATCCCATAAGTGTGCATAGCGAGCCCCTTCACACATATCTAGGGTAATCTCAGGGAGGACTAACTCCGCAGGAGCTTCCCAGGCAGCCAATGTTATAAGGAACAATAACCAAGAGTAAAAAATGGTTCGGCCCTCCTCTTGGGACTCACAAACATTAGTGAGAAACTCATCACAAAAATATTGTGCCCAATTAAAACATACTCCTTTCCCACATTGACCGGCCAACCGAATTACGTAGGCTGGAACGGAGGTGACCTGACATTTCCTCATCATTTTATAGGCTAACAGCATGGTGCCCAACTGCGTACCTTGGTCACTGATGGTATTGATTATAAACCCCTGAGTATTGCAGTCCACATGATACTTTTGACGCACGTACTCAACAGTATCCACCCCACATTTCTTACCCATGCGCTCCAGGGGGTTCGGCCCGCTCATGGGGAGACCAGTAATCCAATGAACTAGCACAGCATCAATGGGGATCCTATCGTGGATCCACAGGCATCTGTCATGAATCAGTGCAAGAAATTGTAGTGTGATCTAGTCTGTGACATTGTAGTGTCCAAAGTGGGGCATCTTGAGCAGATTTAGGAGCCTGGACCTAGCGAAACCATGTACCTAGCATTGGGGACAAATTTTACTCCATCAGTGCCGTGAAATTTATCAAGGTATAACTCAGGTGCTATCTCAGGGAAGGCCTTAAAGTCGGCCAAATCACGATCGTCAAAATTAACTTCATGAAGCCGTCCAAAAGGTTCACCTATGACGGGAACCTCCCCTGGGGTCAGTGGTATCTGCAAGTAGGTGATCGAGTCATCGAGGTTCTTTGGTGTGCGCGTCGATGCCCTGCGTGGTCAAATGAAGGGGGGCAACCAGTTGATCAGCTCGGTGGGATGGGCCTCCTCTGGAGCAGCCCTTGGGAATTTCACGTTTCATGGGGAAGTATGGGGCTTCCCTGTGGCCCATTTCGTAGGTTTCGGAGGCTTGCCTGAGCACTGTGCTTTTTATTTTCCTTTTCTTGTGGCAAGGCTAGGTGTGTAGAGGATCTCTTCGACTTCAAACTCAACCTCCACCACTTACTCAGTGTTTTGTTCCACCAAGGTTACTAGCTCCGAGAGTTCATCAGGGTTTGTGGCCGTCATTCTGGCATGAAATATATACTCAGGATTGCTACTGTCAGAGGGAGCAGGCTGCACAGACATGAAGGAGATGCTATAGGCACAGAATTTATTACAACACAACTTCGTTCAAGACAACCAGGCTAAGTACAATCTATTCAAGCAATACGGAACCTGTGTCTGATCTAGCTCACCTGTTTTATAGCCTTGGTGATCCCCCAATGGTAGGGTAGACTTCGCGTGGGACTTACCATCAAGTAAATAGTAGAAAATCTCCCAAAATCACTGCATTAAATGCAGACCGCCCACCCTATCTAATGGTAATTTTTTCTTTTTACCCGATTTTACTATTTCAATGGCTAGTTTTCGCATTCGGGGTGCACTCAGTGGACCCCTGTGATCCCAGCGTACCCTTGTGTTCTGAGAAAAGTGCCTGCGTTCCCAGTGCACCTGCTTCATTCTGATGTGATTCCTTCCAACTGAAATTCTGTGGTGTCATAGCCCAACCTTCAAGATCACTTCTGTCGTCGTCTTTCCTACGTGGTGACCTCCTATTATGACTCCGTGGGCTTCTAACAAGAAAGCGTGGTTTGCTCGCTCTGAGCCATCTCTCTGCGGTACTTCCTGAGCTATGATAATGGTAAAGTCCACCGCTCGGTGAACCAACTCCTTCTTTTGTCGTATCAAATATTCAGCTAGTGCCATGCCTGTGGTCAAGAATGGAGAGATCTCAGTGAAGTGCAACTTCGCGACCTTATTGGCGAACAACTACGTATCAGGCAATCCTTTCTTCTAGCTAGTGGGCCCATTGCCCATCACAATTCAGGACAAGTGCTCCCGCTCCGTATGCAGCTTTCCTGGCTTGATGATGATTTCAACACCGTGTGCTTGAAACAGTAGCCACCTGCAGACTGTTCCCCCCAACACAGGCCTATTCCCCAGGTGCTCTAAAACTGAATGATCTGTAATCATCTTACAATGTTTCTTAACATATTGTGCTGATACTTCAGGGCCAACCCTTCCCTCTTTGTGGTGGCATAATTTCACTTCTCAACCGATATTGCCCGACTAGCACATGCGATTGGGTGATTACTGTGTCTCATGCCAAGTTGTGTACGGGCCACGTCCAGGGAAATTCCTAAAGTATCCTTATGAAATATCATCGCCCAATTGGTGGAAGTGGGAATAGGTACAGAGACCATATTTTTCTTGAGTAGCTCAAAGCTCTTTTGGCATGCATCATCCCAATTGAGTGAAATATCTTGCTTATGTAGCATTTTCAAAGGTGTAGTGATCAGTGCGTATTCC
This sequence comes from Pinus albicaulis, assembly GCA_034641835.2. NCBI lineage: Eukaryota > Viridiplantae > Streptophyta > Pinopsida > Pinales > Pinaceae > Pinus > Pinus albicaulis. The sequence continues at coordinate 667,844,841 of CM076584.1, read as the reverse complement.
TGACTGAATTTTCTGTAGGCTCTCATATGTCCCAGGATTGAGCGCAACAACTTTGTAGTCGTAGGCCTTACGCAGTTCGCCTGTGTGACTGGTTTAATGAGCGTAATGTTTATCTCTTCCCTATCCTTCTACGTATGATAAGGCTGCTTTCTCACTAGCTACACATTTGAATTGAGAGTGACATGCATACTGCCTAAATCCCCAGTGATCTCCTTAGGCCCTAAAAATTTGGCTGGACATACATCTTAATACTCCATGAGCAGTTCCACAATCTTGCCTACTGTCCCATCATCCCAGCAGTTCCCAATTGTAGCCAGCTTGAGTTGTACTACCATATTCATGTTAGCACTTCATGGTTTCATATCATCCGTCTTGTGTATCGAATGTCCTGCAACTGTGCATTCCCCCCCTGATTCTATGATCGAGACCTCGCGCGGATCTGCGTCGCAATTTTCCATGGTGGCCTTGTGGGACTTGTCATTATCTTGCATCTGTGTGTCCCAGATGGGGCCTTCTCTAACTGCGTCAGGGCTGTATTCATCACTCACAAAGGTATCAATAGTCTGCAGAGCTTCCTCAAGCACCTCCAATCCTCCTATTAGCCCAAATGTCCCCAAGAATTCATGTTTTAAGGTTTTCCACTGGTGGGTGCACTGATGTAGCTCCACATCAAGGTAACATGTAGCGGGAATTGGTCCCAAGGCATGAATAAAAAAGTGAACCCATTATTTTGCAATACGATCACAAGATTTCTCCATCCAGGTGAACAAATTTTCACGCGGATTTCCTGGGCCCTAGAATCTCTTGATGCTCATATCGGTCGAAGGCTCAAACCATAGTATCATCATATCCCAACATTCCTCCCATTCCTAGAATGCCCCCTTATGAGTGTCCCACCATTTCACAAGCATTGCACGCATAGCTAGGTTAAGAGCCCATAGCCTTCATTCTATGGGAACTTCAGCTTCGAAGGTTCGCAAAAATTCATTTATACTACCAGAGCCATCAAAGTAGGGTAATTCTCATACCTTGGAAGATATATACCGGAAGTCCCTGGTAATTCGTAAGCAGCGCAGTGTAGAGATTTCCTGCAGTCGGTTTTTCCAATTTTCTAATTCCTCATTGGATTCGGAGAAGCATTCGTTGCTATTCTTCCAGAAAGGAATATCGTCGATCGTAGGGTTGATCCAGTATTCATCCTTTGTAGTTAACTTATATATGTGATCCATCTCTTCTTCCTCACGCGCTGGCTCGATATACCTTTCTCCTTCTGCAGGGTCTAGTGGTACGATCACCCATGTTCCCTCACTTTCAAACACCATGCTTCATTTCTTCAAATTGATAATTCCACCCATATCAATGGCCCAATCCAATCCTAGGAGTGCTAGGTAAGGGTCTGCATCTTCTACAATCTGAATGACTTCAAAGTCAGCTCGTACCTTAGCCCCGATGATATCTACTACAATCTTTGACAACCTTCCCAATGGTATGATCTTTTGTTGATTAGCCATACGCAGCTAGATAGTGGACCATTCCAATTGAGGTTATCCCATCCATTGCCAAGTAGTACATTCCCATTTGATCCTAGGTATAGAATTACCTAGTCCATTTCATAATCACTAATCTACACAGTTAATCGCATCTCTCGGCCGGTTCGTTTCTTCTGCTCATAAAGTTTGTGCACATCCTTAATCTTCATAACTATGTTTGCTTTCCCTGCGCAATCATCGACTAGGGCTTGGAGGTTTTCCACAACCTGTTGATTGCGCAGCATCTTCATGCATGCTTGTAGGAACGGTTTGACCTAATGTTAAATTCTACTATTTGGAGCTGATGTTTTTTCTTGAGCACAGTCTCGTCGAGTTGCGACAGAGGTCTCCTAGTCCTTCTATAAGCCCATGCCTTCCGGTTTAGTAGCTGCTTTATGGATTAGAGACTCCGTTTCAACTTTTTTCGCCGACCCCCCGGTGGCCATATCATTGTGTGTTATCACATTAATGCTCATCACCTCTTCCCGAGGCTCCGCCTTAACCCATTGTATATTCTATGTAGGAGTCTACTGCTTTTCCTACACCTTGGCCATCAGAATTAGGCATTCCTTGATCACATGGTCCAAATTTCTGCAATATCTGCAGGATTTCTGAGTTGGGTTCATGCAGTCCCTCGCAAAGTGACCTACCTCCCCGTAGTTATAGCAGATTAGTTGGCCTCTATCCCTACCTATGCTTCCCCCTCGTCCCCCTCCCTTGCTCCTAGCCACGGAACCTCCTATACCTACGGGGGATCTAGGTGATGAGGGGTCCGACTGTACCCTATATAGGTTTCCCTGGTTGATCATCAGATCATACGTTCGACAGTTTAGTTCGTCGTGTCCTACAGACCTACAAAACCTGCACCATTATTGTTTTACTTCTGGGATGTATGCGGCAAGGCGGGGGCAGTGGTTGGTATCATGTAGCTTAGCAACGCGGTAGTCATCACACCATAGCGCCGGCCCACTAGGTCCCACAGTTTCCCTAGGGCGCAACGGGCTGGGTCCCCCGGCCTGCATGTAGTCTGCAAGTAGCAAAAAGTTATCTTTGTTGTGGCCATTTACCCTACATCGTATGCACCATATTTCATGATTGGCCTCCATCCCTTGCTCCTTGTGCAGATTCTGAATCTCCATGTGCATTGCCTCTACCTGGCCTTGAATCTGCTGTACTCCTAACTGGGTGTCTTCTCTTGGTGCAGCTTCCAGTTTCATGGTGACCTCCAAGGCCTTCTCCTATGTTTCAATGACTTGATGACCCATAGGTACGCATAGGTGGGGTAGCAACATAGAAATAAACGACTCCGTGTGTTGAATATCATCATACTGGAATTCTCCATATTTAATTACCTTCTTTAATCGTTGATCTACTTCCCATACGGACTCAGAAGGTCCTTGCTTGAAATCCTTCAGGTCGTTGATTATCTGAGAGTAGGAATTAGGTTTCTTGAATTGTTGATTTAATGCATTCTTGATTTCCTCAATAGTCGTGTTCGCATGTTGGTCAATGTATCCCATGTACCAGTCCAAGGCTCTCCCCTCAAAAGCAAGGGATAATTGTGCTCGTTTCACCGCATCTCTTGCTATGTTCTGCGCAGTCCATACCGATCCTGCAACAAAACAGAACCGATCCATGTCCTCATCACCCATGCCCTTGAAGGTAGGTAGCTTCATGTGCGAGGCCATGGGGTGGAGGTGAGTTTTCTCCTCTATGAGGGCTCGAAGGTGGCGTAGATGGACGGCTATGCGCAAAAAAGTTTCTTACTAGATTGTATATAGATCGATCCCCTTCTTGGTTAGTTTTGTAGTACTTACCACTACACATTGTACCTTCGCTCTAGTCGGAGCTCATTCACTCTGTATGGCTACACAAAATAACTTTTTTGCACAACAAGATCTTAATCAGTAATGGCAAAGTTTTAAAAAAATTACCTTGGAAACCCTTGAAAAACCTCGCTCTGCTTCTGAATAGGATATGAATTAGTTGACTGCAAATTCTATCACAAATCCTCCTATCACACTGTCCACCCAGTGATCTACCATGCGAGTGATGGTGTTATGTGTCTTTTCTAACTGCAGGATTTGATCTGGGGTCCACTGTGTGACTTGTTCGTCTTTCCAACACTTCTGAAACTCGACAAGCCTTGCGAGCCACTCTTGGAGCTCAATCACAATTGTTACAAATAAAATTTCATAGATCTCCATGAAGATGTACTTATTCTTCCACTCCTCTATGGTCAACTTCTCACTGCGATTTTCTTTTACTGTGAATTCTTGAACCTGTTTTTCAAACCACTCATAAATTTATTTTCGCTCAAGTTTCCAATATGGCCTTGGCATTACCCGATCTCTCTCAAAATTCTCTCGGTCTCGGAAATGGATCCATTTGTTGGCTCGAGGGGTCCTGACCCAGGTTCGGAGGTTAAGGTTTGCCAAAAAACCCCTATACTATTGGCCCTTTCGGCAGTGTCCTGCTTGTGCGGGCCAAAGTCTCACCTGAATCAGTATGGGAGGGTGCTAGAACCAGGTTTACTCACCCAAGGAGAGAGCAGGTAAGTCAAGCCGGTTCGAAACTATCAGATCTATACATCACGAGGATGTTCGTAGGAGTCTCAATAAATAACCAGAAGACAGTTTATCAGATCTAATTAACAGGTTCGCATCCACGTGCACACTATCAGCTATTAACATAGAACAACAGAATTGCAGTGAATTAAAAGATCACAGACACATGTACCATAAACACAGATAGTTCGCAGCTACTAACAAATACATAAAAATATAACTCAAGTTCGTATCAACCATAATAGAACATATTCAGATAACATCAAATACCCACAGTACTTCCACACATATATATCATTACCTAAAATCCTCTTACATTCCCAATTACCACCTTTGCACATAGCCAACAGGGTCCGCACACAGCAGGACAAAGGATCTCCGCACACACAGCCAGCAGGAGTCCTAACCCAAACAACCCTACCACAGATCTAACAATTCGTACTTCGCATCAACCTCTATTCATTCCTACCTATGACTCAAAAAGGTTCATATATTTATAATGATTTAGCCTACGCATCCAATGGTTCACAAACCATGGTTTGCGGACTCTTGGTCTAACCTTGACCCATTTACAATACATTAGGGGCTTTGACCCACCCAAAAACCCCAGCATTAGACTAAACAATACAAAATTATACAACAATGGACAAAAATCATAGTCTTTGGGAGACCTTGTTCCAACACAAAACAATTGGTTTCTAACCACGAATGACATTTCAAAGATGATATATGGTGTGATCTATCCTCTATGTTGGGATTTGAACATAAATATTCATCGTCTTATTATCCTCAAGGCAATGAAATAGTTAAAGTGATCAATCAAATCCTTAAAACCATGCTTCAGCGGATAGTGAATAAGAACAATACCAATTGGCACCTTATGATCTTCCCTACGTTGTGGGCCTACAAAACCTCTGTTAAAACTGCCACTAGGTTTACTCCTTTCCACCTTCTTTTTTGCGAGGAGGCAGTCTTACCGATCGAGTGTGACATCCCCTCCCTTCACCTTTCCATCGAACTCCTCTCGGACACCCATTAGGAGAATTCTAAGGTCTAAAACGGACCTCCTAAGGAAATTATAAAACAATAGTGGAAATAATAAAATAAAATTTGATTACATCATCAAATTTTAGAGGGAAAAGAGAAAAAACTACTTTTTCAACTTGTATTTTGAACTTATCTCCTTAAGGTTTTACTCAAATTTTGAGTAGGAATACTCATTGGATTCAAAATTTAATTCTCCATCCAAGGAGTACCCATGTTGCATACTTTTGATGGACTCTGCTACACAAAAAATGAGAAATACATGAAAAACGTGACTGCAATCACTTTTTTTCATTTATTTCTCATTTTTTGTGTAGGAGGGTCCATTAAAAGTATGCAACATGGGTACTCCTTAAATGAGGAATTAAATTGTAGTATTCCAAATCTGGAACAGCTAGCAAAGCATGACTGGAAAACAAATTTTCTAGTAATGGCTGCTACAGGAATTGAAACCAAGACTTGGATCCCTTAGAACAATGTGCTAAATCCAAGAGGAGGCTCCAAAGAAATCCTTCTAAGTGGGTTAAACATATCTCCCACACTTATATGTCTTCAAAAATTGCCCGATGAGGGGACTGCAACAATACTTGAACAAGAATTGAATACATAGCGTTATTATGGTAAGCCTAAGTACATGAAGATATGTATAGCCAACAAATATATGATATAGCAGAAAATGTATACAATACTTGGAGGAATCAATCACTCCAGCTAGGCAATGAAAGCCTCAATGAGACATGTACATCAAATGAATCAACACTGTTACATGAGGAAAGCCCTGGCTAAAATAACGCATTTTATAGGAGATACTGCAAAAAAATACATGATATGACAATGATAACTCAAGAAATATGGGGGAGCAAGCTCTCAACCCCTGAAAACACTAATACAGCAATAATACACAATCCTTGGGAGGAACGGCTACAATGTACATGAAAATGGAAAATCTGCAGAAATGCCGGAGTTGCTGGATAATAGCTGCAACTCTGAAAATAACTGGAGATGGTTGAATATGATATGCAATATGAAAGAAACCTCCTCCAATAGTTCTCTCAAGTGATAGGATGTCCCTATCCCTGAAGATCTCTTCCTCCAAGATGATGGTGCAACTCCTCACTGCAAGTATGCACTGAAATAACGCAGTATGGAGAATGTATTTTGCTGTCTATGGTGGGAGATGCTTGGCCTTCATGCCAAGATGTGAAAATCAGCTTTGAAACCTTCCTTACTAACCTTATCGAGGAATATGGACTCCCTCCTCTAAAAGATGAGACAAGGAATGGTGTTGTGGAACCCCTCCACTACAACACCTAGCAACACTACGTTATACTTCAACAGAAATAATGTAGTGACTGAAGAAGTGGCTTTGGCCTTGAGCCAAGATGTGGAGAAAATGAAGAGCGATCCTTCAATAGGCCTCTCAAGAAGGAGAGGAAATCCTAAGCAGGAATCCATCGTGCTAAGCAACACTGCAACTCAACTGAACAATCAGAGACTGCAAATAGTCTAATCAGACAAATGATCAAATGCTCAAAGATGTCTCACTATGGCTACCTCTTCCTCCTTTTATGCAAGTGAATGCCTCTTTGCCCTAGACCCCACACATTAGGGTTTCTTCCACAAAGAATCTTTCTCCCTCCAAAACTGCGTTGTCTTCCCAAGCAAGCTACACCTCTTAAGCAACGTTGTTGACTTGGTCAAACTTGACCTTGTCCTCATGCAACTGCCCCTTTTCACATTGGAAGGTGCAAAATTAAGCTGCTCCATTGATCCTTTTCACACTATGAAGGATCTTATTCCTACTCATGGGCCTTTTACCCATTTTATTCACCTCCTAGATGAAATGAGCAAAAATTAATATTCCAATTTGCTGCTTGCAAATTTTGGAATATTACATAAATTTTGCATCCAATGAGCACTCCCGCTTGAAATTTGAGTAAACCCTTAGGGATATAAGTTAAAAATACAAGTTCAAAAATTAGTTTTATTACTTTATTATTTTTTAATATTTTTACTTTTTTACTCCAAAAATGGTGAATCATCTCCTATGGTTGACATTATCATCTTGAATCTTATTGGTTATCATAAAGTTTATTTTGGTTGTATGTTTTTCTTAGGAGGCCCATTTTAGACCTCAAAATTCCCATAATGAAACAATTATAACAACGACTTATCATGATTGAGCACGCCAATGAAGACCATCGTGTTGCATTGCAAACCATTGAAGCAGCCAAAAAGTTCGCCAAAGCTTAATATGACCAGAAATTCCACCCTCGTAAATTTCATGAAGGTGGCCTTTTTCTTGTGCATGACCAAGCTCATGATATCCTGGGGCATGGGAAGTTTGAATCGTTATGGATAGGACCTTACATCATCCATAATTGTTGGGGCAAGGGGGCCTACCTTTTAGAGGATTTTGAAGGCCAACTCCTTCCTAACCCTTGTAATTCACTCTACTGGAAGAAATTTTACCCATAGCATTTCCCATTGAGATGCATGTATCATTTTATGTTCTACATTTAGGTAGTTTTCATCCCCCCCCCCCATCATATCATATGTTGTCTTCTTATGTCTTTCAGATGGATCCATCATCCAAACCTCATATCGGTTATGTTGATGGTGCGAGTCACTTTTCCAAGAATCTTGCCTCTACAACTTAGGCTATTTTCACCCCTTTGCATTCGTTAGTTCATTCCAATGGTGTATGCATTGGATCTTCCACCAATAACCAGGCCGAATATGATTTTGTGATAGGTTTTTTAGCCATTTCTCTTGATCTTCAAATCCTTCATCTTCATGTTCTTCTATATTCCCTACTACTTGCCATGAAATTGAATGGCATTAATCATGTGCATAATCCTATATTATTTAGAAAATATCTACGAGTGAAGATTTTGGCACGTGAATTTGAATTCATTACATTCAGTCATGTTCCTAGAGCCTAAAATCACTATGTATATTCCATTGAAAATAACATTCTACATTGGAATTTATCACATAAAATAAGGAAACCATAAACATAAAAAAATGGTGAACCACAATCGTCACAAAAGATGCATAACCATACTATGTATCATCATATCAAAACATATAAGTGTTTGGATTCCACCACTCTAAATACATTTGAAATGCCCATAGCATGTTACATAACCAAAAAATGGGAACTATATGTCCCTATCCCTTGTCACTATTGGCTTGAGAGGTTCTAACCCAGGTTCGAAGTTTATGGATGTACCAAAAAACCCTCCAACTACCGGCCCTTTCGGCAATGATCTGCTTGTGCAGACCAAAGTATCACCTGAAGCAATATGGGGGGGTGTTGGAACCAGGTTTCTGCACCCTGAGAGAGAATTTAATGAAGTGGTCCTCAGAAAAATCCTAGGTGAACTTATATAGATGCACGCAATGGTTTATAACAGAAAAACAAAGAATGTGAAATTATCACAGAATAATACAAAAATATTGTTCGTTTCAGCGCAGACAACAAATCATAAAAATATCTATATCTTAAACAATGTAAACACTTAACAGTTCTCTTAATCATCAATAATCATGCATAATCATATCAGACAACTTCACGCATTCATCGATAAGTAAGCAGATATTGCGATCTCATCAGAGCATAAATAGTAAATATAGACACATAACACAGAGAGCTTCGCCAAAACTATTCTTTCTATTATACTTCAGATCTGTCAATACATCAACTATCTTTCCAAAACCCTTACAAAACCCTTACAAACCATTTTGTGCACACAGCCAGCAGAGTCTGCATACAACCAGGACTAGTCTCTGTGCACACAGCCAGCAGGAGCCTTTCACCCAACCCAAAAACCCTTACAAACACAATTACTATCAGAGCATCAATATCTCATAACATATGTATCACTAAAAACTACTTAGTTTTGACAAACTCTATTTATTTATAATACCCCTAGCACACAGATACTATGGTCTCCAACCATGGTTTGAGGCCCACAATTTACATTTAAGCCTAATTATATCCAAAATTGGGGAAAAATTTCCTTTGACTTCATTTGCATAGCCCGCACATACAAACATACAAAATATTGTCTTTTGAACTTGTGCCTCAGGGGACTCCACTCCAACAGGCCCTCAACAAAAACATGTGATTCGTCCCGAGTCACTGAGGCACTGTCTCCTTACTTTTAGCCTTGAGCATCTTGATAGAAGTTTGGAGAGGGATCACTAGTTCAAGGCTTTATGGTGCTGCACCTTGCGCTTGCTGAACCATAATTTTTGTAGTATGCCCCTTAGCGACTACCTCCATGCTACGTTGAGTCTGCTGAATAATATTATGTAATATTCCAAAATTAGCTTGCAGCTAATTGGAAGATTAATTTTTTCTTTTGACACCTAGGAGGTGAATAAATGGGTAAGGAGGCCCATACATTTCTAAAATAGGAATAAAATCCCTTATGATGTGAAAAGGGATCATTATTATGGCTGGATTTCACACCCTCATGTGTGAAAAGGGGAAATTGCATGTGGACAAGGTCAAGTTTGACCAAGTCAACAATGTTGGAATAGAAGGTGGAGAACATCTATGGAGACATCGTAGTGATAGTGGGAGGAAGATTCCTTGGTGGAGGAAACCCTAATGAGTGGGACCCAAGGTGAGAAGGCCTCCATTTGTATATAAGGAGGGAAAGGCAGCCATAGGAGGACATGTTATGGATTATTTATTTTGTGGTCTGCATGACTATTGTGCTTTCTTCAACTATTTAGTTGAGATTGTTGTGCTGCTTAGCACAAGGCATTCTTGTTTAGGAATTCCTTCTCCTTTCTTGAGAGGCCTCTTGAAGGAGCTTGCACTTCATTTCTCCACATCCAGGCTTGAGGCCAAGCTACCTCCTTTAGCTACAATGTAGTTTATGTTTAGAGCTGGGTTGTGTTGCAGGGTGTTGCAGTGGAGGGTTGAGAACACCACTTCCGGAGCTTGTTTTGCAGAGGAGGAAGATTTCTTTCGATTGGGAGATCAGTGAGGAAAATTATGGAGCTTATTTCACATCTTGGAACTTGGCCAACATATTTTCTTTCACCTAAAATGTAGTATCCCTCAGTGACTGTGTTATTTGTGTGACCATTTGCAGTGAGGGGTTGTAGTGTTGGTTTGGAGGGTGAGATCTTCAGTGTTAGGACCAGCCTTTCACTTGGAAGATCCATTGGGGGAGGTTTATTCATCTTATACATCATCTTCAGCCATCTCCATCCAGTTCTTGAGTTGCAGCTGCTACTCAGCCCTAAGGCTGCACTCCGACATTTTTGCACTTTTGAATTTTTCAGGAGATCCCTTTCAGATTGTTTTGGGAATGTATTTTGGAGCTTAGATCTTCACTCCTGGAATTGTATGAGCCATATATTTGTAGATATATATTATTACACATTTCCAGTATTAGTGTACCATCTATGATTGCGTTGTTCTTGTTCATGAGAATTCTACAATATAGCAGCCTTCCACCTTTGGCATATGTATTCATGGGAGGCTTGTTTGCCTTGATTATTTGAGTTGTGCCTGCTTCTATTGTACTTATTTGTTGCTTATTTATATAGTAAAATGGCTCCATGGTTTTCATACATATTGGTGTAATTTTGTTCACTGCTATTTCCAGTTTTATGTCTTATATTGTTGCATTACCCATTTGGGAATATTACAGTGGTATCAGAGCATAGTCTTGGCTCAGCCTGTGGATTTCAGCCATTATGCTATTAGAAGAATAAGAAGACAAAGAGGAAGATCATAATTATGGAGAGAGTGAGTTTTATCTCATCTCTTTTCAGATCTATAAAGGACCTCAACAAGGAGGTCAAGCAAAGAAGAGAAGAAAGAAGCAGTGGGAATATACCCTTTCCTTTTGAAAAAGGAGACAAATTGCAGAAAGATGGAGGACACTTGGATCACAAGGTTCTAAGTGAATACCTTGTTAAGTACAAATATCAACCTAGAGCCTTCAAGGAGACTCTATCTTTCCCATAGTTCATTCAGCTGGAGGAAGAAAGGAGACCTTGCAGTAAAGGGAGAATCAAGGGCAATAGGTTTCTATTCTCTACTTTTGATGGGTCATCTACAACAAGGGCTTGGACAAGGAAACTAGATGCATTCTTACTACTACATCCAATGGTAGAAAGAGAGGTTGTAGAGATTGCAGCATTGCACCTTGAGGGTGAAGCACACATTTGGTGGTTCAACCATTTGAGTCATGCAAGAGTGTCTAATTTTGCATAATTTACTCAAAGTTTGATTAAGAAATTTGATAAGGAGAAATCAGAGGAGGAGAAGCCCTCACCACCATTGAAGGAGGCATGTACCAGTGATGATAAAAATATGGAGGAGCTTCCATCATCATCAGCAGCTGGGGAAGCCAACACAGTAGAGGATGGAACTCTTGTAGCCATACAATATACTCCCAAATTTCACTAAGGTATGCCTAAGTTTCAATCTCCTAGTGTTTCAACAAAACTTATGGAGGGATATATACCATTTCATACTGCTAATGTGGAGCAACAGAATTGCACAGCGTTGTGCAACCTTGAATTCTCAAGGAAGGGATGAACCACCATCCTACCGTACCATTGTTGAGCTACACACAACACTTGGGGTTGGGGTGTGGACTTTTAGAGGATAGGATGAACCTTGTCCAAAACAATATTATACAAAACTATATGTTCATCCTTGAGTTGGAGCATGAGACAAAAAATACATCATTGAAGAGATTAATAGCACTGTCATTAAGCAGAAGTGAGGAGGTTTTTCCTCCAGCACACTTGGATCCTTATGGATTCAAGAGGGTCATTAGTGTGATATCTTCTCTAGGAGATCTCCAAGGAGTTTCATTTCAACATCCCATGAAATGAAAAAGGTGAAATCTGATTTGGGAGGATGTTAATCTTCATTGGAAGAGTACCAAGGTAGAGCATGATGGGAGGCACCCACATTTGGATGAATTGGTGTGGATAGTGAGCAAGAGGCTGGAAAGCTACTTTAAAATCTATGGCACTGGGCAGCAGGAGGCTTGGCTGCGTTGGCTACTCTTTAAGGAGTTTGGCCATCATGTGATATATCTTCTTTCAAAGGGCATGTGGGTGGAGGAATTTTGGCAGGATACTTGCATCATATGGCAGCAAGGAGTATGGATGCATTGTGTTGATATGACATTCTTCATATCAATCATTATTTTTTCATCACATGATTTGTATGATGGAGGTGGGAGGAGGTAGCAAAAGCTATTGTTTCTTTGGTTTCTCTTGGGAGAGCATGGGTAGATTTTCTCCCATACTTTGCATAATGTTGTAGGAGTGGGAGATGACACTATCATGGTGCAAAGGGTCTACTCCTTAGCCTTGGATGATCAGGAGTTACTTCCAATTTTGAAGGAATTTCCAATATGTAGCAGCATTGTGGGAGATGTCTTTGACAATGGGCATGCCAAAGAATGGAGCTATGAGTTGGCAGGAGCCTATTTACATAGGCCCACGGCGCTGTCACTTGGGAGCTTGATTTTATTGATGGAGTGTCCCCGGGATCATTTCACATATGATGCACTTGGTAAAAAAAGAGGAGCTGAGAGTGATGGAGTAGTGGATGGAGACATCTATTATAGAGATATGATCTTCTTAACTTGGATTTCCAAGCATAAGAAGGAGGATCTTCATGCAACACATGGTTCATTCCTCTTCATGGCAGTATGTCACACCACTATGGAGGACTTATTCATGTATCTATGTATCATCTTACTTCTAGTACATGGTAAGAACTTCTTTTTTTGCATTTATTGATTATCTAACACAATATTTGCATACTCTTACCATTTCTATAAAGTGCATTGCTCCACAAGAGGGAAAGCTTCTCATTGGGCTTCATGGTCAATTTTGGGCCAAATTTTATGATGGAGATAGCCATATTTTGTGTGGCCTTTGGCGAGTGTTTTATTATTTCATGTATGCTCAGTTGTTGTACCAAACCATTTACTATTCACTAGTAGATGTGATGACATACATAACTAGCAATTTGTCAAGAAACAACTTGCCATATTATTTTTTGAAACAACAGTTAGGAAAATTGTGATGTGACCACTTGGGAAACTGTTGGTACCTTCCAGCACTACATGAAACCTTCAGCATTCCTCTAATTTGGATGCCATATGGGGGTGATTTCCTATTCATCATATATGGGATGGTTTGGGCCAACATGATTCAGAACGTTGGAGAGGAGATATTTGGAGATCCAGTCTTCTTCTTTCCACTTGAGGGAAACATTGTTGCAGTCCAAGATTAGCAGATACTCTAAAATTATCATAAATGGAGAGGAGGACCGCATGGGGTAGGCTACTTTGTCTACCATGTTCCGTTATTCAGCCCACCTACATTGCAGGAGCCAAAGGTGGAGGAGAATTTTTAGGAGTTTCCATGTTGGGATGTAACTCATTTTGTATGGTTGATAGCTTGGGAATGGAGGATCCACATGGGAATGATGGTTCCCCATAAATTTAAGATCCCATGCCTTAAAGGGACCTCTAGACAACACCTTATTGCCTCCTTGAGTACTCTACTTATTCATGATGATATCTATTTAGCTAGCTTGCATGCTTGGGAGGGGCAATATGGATATTTATTGATGAGACAACATCTCATTCCTTGGAGGAGTTTATCACATGTGGATGCTATAGTAGGAGGAGGGGAGACTTCTCAGTTCTATCCTTGCAGTTGCTCGAGGACAAGCAAAATTTGGGAGGGGAGAACTGTAATATTCCAAAATTAGCATGCAGCTAATTGGAATATTGATTTTTTCTTTTGACACCTAGGAGATGAATAAATGGGTAAGGAGGCCCATACATTTCTAAAATAGGAATAAAATCCATTATTATGTGAAAGGGATCATTATTATGGCTGGATTTCACATCGTCATGTGTGAAAAGGGGCAATTTCATGTGTACAAGGTCAAGTTTGACCAAGTCAACAGTTCTGGAATAGAAGGTGGAGATCATCTATGGAGACAATGCAGTGATAGTGGGAGGAAGATTCCTTGGTGGAGGAAACCCTAATTAGTGGGACCCAAGGTGAGAAGGCCTCCATTTGTATATAAGGAGGGCAAGGCAGCCATAGGAGGACATGTTATGGATTATTGATTTTTTGGTCTGCATGACTATTATGCTTTCTTCAACTGTTTAGTTGAGATTGTTGTGCTGCTTAGCACAAGGCATTCCTTCTCCTTTCTTGAGAGGCATATTGAAGGAGATTTCACTTCATTTCTCCACATCCAGGCTTGAGGCCAAGCTACCTCCTTCATCTACAGTGAAGTTTTTGTTTAGAGCTGGGTTGTGTTGCAGGGTGTTGCAGTGGAGGGTTGAGAACACCACTTCTGGAGCTTGTTTTCAGAGGAGGAAGCTTTCTTTCCTTTAGGAGATCAGTGAGGAAAATTTTGGAGCTGATTTCACATCTTGGCACTTGGCCAACATATCTTATTTCACCTACAACGCTGTATCCCTCAGTGACTGCGTTATTTCTGTGACCATTTGCAGTGAGGGGTTGTAGTGTTGGTTTGGAGGGTGAGATATTTAGTGTTAGGACAAACCTTTCACTTGGAAGATCCATTGGGTGAGGTTTATTCATCTTATGCATCATCTTCAGCCATCTCCATCTAGCTCTTGAGTTGCAGCTACTACTCAGCCCTAGGGCTACACTCTGGCATTTTTGCACTTTTGCATTTTTCAGGAAATCCTTTCCGGATTGTCTTGGAAATGTATTTGGGAGCTTAGATCTTCACTCCCGACATTGTATGAGCCATATATTTTCAAATCTATACTATCAAACATTTACAGTAGCAGTGTACCATCTATGACTGTGTTGTTCTTGTTCATGAGCATTCTGCAATATAGCAACATTCCACCTTTGGCATATGTATTCGTGGGAGGTTTGTTTGCCTTGATTATTTGAGTTGTGCCCACTTCTATTGTACTTATTTGCTACTGATTTATATAGTAAAATGGCTCCATGGTTTTCATACAAATTGGTGTAATGTTATTCACTGTTATTTCCAATTTTATGTCTTGTATTGTTGCATTCCCCATTTGGGAATATTACATATTCAGAGTGTTTTCCGGCATCTGGGATAGTTGTAGTGCTTCTTCGGCCCATGGTTACATGCGTTCTTTCAGCACCTGTTCCTTGCGGCACAAGTCTGCAATCTCTGCTTGGATTTTGCGGCCTTCTTGCAAACAAGAAATTCTTTGTGTAAGGACTAGGGTAGGTGCTACAGTATGCATATCTTCAAACTGCTAATCCTTCTCATTAAGTGTGTCGCGTAGCTGCTGCATGACCGAATCGTTCTAAATAAAGGCCCAAATTTCCATGGCCTCATTCAGGGACTTGTCACACTGGGTGACCGCGGAAGCAATGCTTTCTTGTGCCTGCCTAACTTCTACTTCTCTCTTCGTGTGAACCTTTGGCGGTGTCTCTAGCTGTAATTTAGTTTGGAGGTCCGAGATTTTATTCTCGTGCTCTGTTCGAATTGTTTGAACCTCTTCGTGTGCTACTTTGACTGCAACAACCAGCCCCTCTAACTTCTCAGCAGGCGCAACTAAGGCGAAGACAGCTTGAATATCTCAGCACACTTGATTGATATTTTCCTCCAGCACAGCACATTGGGCCTCTGCTTCTCTGCACGCTGCTTCGGCCTATTGTTGTTTTTGATGCACTTGTGCAACCTGTTGTTGTGCATCTATAGTCTTAGTCAATGTGGCTACTTCTCGGAATTGGAGCTCATCTGCAATCATTGAATGAAGAAAATGGAGTTTACCTACAAGCAACACTGAAATGTTAACATGAATATCACCTATATCCATAAACTGAATGCGCTGGTTAGCATCCATTTGTATTGTTGGTAGGGGGATGTATATGAATCAAGCATCCCCAGATGCTGGTAAGGAAACATATAATGGTTGCACATTGGTAACCTGCGCACTGGTCTGGATATTCTAGATCATGCGCTCCTGGATTTGGCTCTCTTGAAATTTTAATTCTTGCAACCCCACTTGAACAATATCCAATGTAGATTTGTGTTGGATCTCCATGTTCGTCCATTGATATTCCTGCGTAAATGTGACGGTGTTCACGATCTCATTGAGATCGTCCTCTGTAAGTGTTAGGACCTCCTGTCATATTTTCTTAGAGTGCTTCTTATTTTTTTGCGATCAACCTGTGGCCTGAGAGTCACGCTTTGTGCCTTTTGATGTTGCTGCTTCTCTAGTCTCAGGCGCAAAGCCATTTTTCTCTAGCACTTTGGTTGCATCAACGGTCTCTCCAGTAGTAGTTGGGTTTGGTTCCTTCTCAAAAAAATTCTCTGTGACCATTGCTGGCACTGTTTCTGCAGGCTTTTCAGTAGCCTTCTCCATGGATTTCCTCATCAGAGTGTGCGACTTTGTCGGTGGAGTCAACCAAGATGGCAACCATTCTACTGTAACTCTAATAAGGTCATCGTCAGTCACTAAATAAGGAAGCTCATACCACAGGACCTCTATAGTGCCCTTGGCGCGGATATGTATGTTGTGAAATGTAGCCTTAAAGTCGGCTACCATATTGTATTGATCATAAAGCGTAGGGGACAATTGCAGCTTCGACTATACTGCTTGGTATAATGTCACATCGTATAAGTCACAGAAGATCTTATTCTCTTTCACACTCATGGGATTGAATGAGTTCTAGAGTGTTACATAGCACACAACTTAGCACATATTCTCTTCAAGCTAAGGGAATTGTGTGTCTTCGGGGGTTCTCCATCCAATAAGGGAAATGAGTAACAAGAGCCAAGCATATTGGAAGTGCTTTCCCTCCTCCTATACCTTGCACATGTTCTCAAGAAATTCCTTGTAGAGATATCCACACCAGTTGTATATAACTCCTTTCTCACATCGACTAGCCAGCACAATCACATGCGCAGGCACTTTCTTGGGTCTACACTTGCGCATCATCTTGCAGGCCAAGATGATCATGCAAAAACAGACAACGGGGTCATTAATCTCATCCACAGTGAAACCTTGGGATTTACGAGTGACATCATATTTTTTCTTTATCTGATTTGCCAATGCTTTCTCCTGCACTTTACCTCCAAATTTGTAAATAGGGTCGGCCCCCTTGTTCGGTAGAACTATGATGTGATGAATCAATTCGACATCAATCGGGATGCACTCTACCAACCATAGCGAATCATCATGGACCTATGTCAACAAATTCCTGATGCAAATATCATTAATGGGACTGCACCCAAAATGAGGGATCTGCTAGAGATTGAGCAGGCCCACCTTGTGCAGACCTAGCATTTCCCTCTTTGGATCAAGGAACACCATGTTTCCTTCATAAGTAAAATGATCTAAATAAAGCTATGGTGCAAGCTCAAGGAAATTTTTGACATCTGCGATGTCCCAGTCATCAAACCGCAGTTGTGGTATTTTTTCAAGCATATCCCCTTCCATAAGGAAATTCTTCGGGATCAGGGGCACTTGTATACTTGCGCACACCTTATCCAAGTCCTTCAACGCTTTGAAATTAGGTTTGGGTGGTGCAATATAAATGGGCAGCTGCAAGAATGGGGCTCCTTCAACAACTTCATCATCCCCTTCTTCAATAGTCTCCAGAATTTTGGCCATAAGCTTATTCATTTTTTCTCCCGTTGAATGACGTGGTCTTGGGGTATTTTCTCTAGGAGACCTATGCATTCCAGAGGTTTGGTCCTTCTTTGATTTTGATGACACAGGTGTTTCTACAATGGGAATTTCCATCGCAGCAGGGTCATCACCTGGTCTAGTGGTCGTCCTCTTGTTCTGAATTACGTACCCTAACTTAGATTGGTGCAATGCGTCCTCAAACACAGGATCCAAATCTGACACAGACTCATCAAATGCAATGG
Source organism: Pinus albicaulis (assembly GCA_034641835.2). Classification (NCBI taxonomy): domain Eukaryota; kingdom Viridiplantae; phylum Streptophyta; class Pinopsida; order Pinales; family Pinaceae; genus Pinus; species Pinus albicaulis. The sequence continues at coordinate 667,826,779 of CM076584.1, read as the reverse complement.
AAAACACAAATCTCATAGCATAAAAATCACTTAGAACACAAAGGGAACTATTGAGACCCCATAGGTCATATTTATACTTGTGATGCATCTGCAACGACTGCTTGTGCATTAATGAGGCTCCATTACTAACAAAACAGTCCCAAATCTGGAAAAATCCCTTCATTAAATGCATCTTAGATGCTCCCAAAAATGATAATAAGTCTCTCTTATCCAATTTTACTGTTCAAATGACTATTTTTTGATACCTCCGTGCATGAGTCAATCTTTTGGCGTAGATACCGCGCACGTGTTGCACCTTACTGCACGTATAATCTAGAGCTAAGGATAACCATCTATAGACCTCCCCCCCCCCCCCCAGCACAGGCTTGACCAGGTAATTCAAAGCATATCGAGTAGTGTCTGCCATATCCCTTAATAATTGCAAACTTCTCTGACATTCATCATCCCAATGGAATGGCGCACCTCTTCTGAGTAATCTGGTCATGGGCGCAGTTATCATTTCATACCTAGGAATTTTCTTTCTATAATATCCCACAAGGATCAACATGGAGTGCATGTGTCTGATGTTAGAGGGGATAGAGGGTCCTGTGAGCGCGCGCGGTTCCCTAACTTTCACTAGTGCCTATTTTCTGCAATGCATAGTCTCCCTTATTAGCACATTAATAAATTTTGGGATGAAATCTTGACCAACTGTATCAAGCCCACTTTCAAAGCTAAAGGTAATACTAAAACTCTCTATCAACGTAGACCACTCACTAGTCCCTCTGTGTAGCTCTATTTCCAAGTACCATTCATTAGGCACTTTTCCCAATGTGTGAATAAACATATGGAGCCATTCCTGTCTTGGTTCGACACCCCATACTTGATTCCACTTGGCCAAATGGATGAGAAAATATTATTTTACAGAATATAATTCCTCCGCTTTAATTATAGGGCATTCAATTCACAACCTCATAATGTGCACACATTCCTTCCAATATCCCATATTCTCCTTATGTGTTTCCCACCATCATGCTGGAGTAGCGCACAAGCCAAGATCCAAAGCATGGAATATTTGTTCTATAGGCACAGAAACTTCCAAATCTCCTAGGAACATGTTTACATTAGTTGAAGCATCATAATGTGGGAAATAACGTACCTCAGATGTTATAAAATGCAAAGTGCAGATCACACGATTACAACAAAGCGCAAACACCTCATGCAACCAATTCTCTAGTTCTTCGTCATAGTTTGAAAAACAAGAACTATTCTTCTCCCATTTAAGATTACCATCTGTTGTTGGATTAATTTAGTCTTCCTCATGCAAAGTTAGCTTATAAATTTGATCAATCTTGTCCTCAACACACGTTCATAACACCTTTGGCCTTTTGTAGGATCTAGAGGAATGATTACCCTAACTCCATTGCTCTCAAATTCCATTCTCCTTTGCTTTATATTGATAACACCATCCATGTCAATAGCCCAATCCAATCTTAGTAGTGCAGGATAGGGATCAATATCATCTGCAATCTGTATAACTTCAAAGTCTATCGACACCTTAATACCTTCTATATTGAGCACAAATTTTGAAAATCTCCCCAAAGGAATGATCTTCTATTGGTTAGCCATGCGCAATTGGTAATATACCATTCCAGATTTGGTTCTCCCATGTGCTACCATGTTTTTTTAGGTAGAAAATTAGCATCTGATCCAAAATCTAGAATGACTTGGTCCATCTCATAAGCACCAGTCTGTGCAGACATACACATCTCTCTACCCGTTCTCTTATTTTTATTATATATTTTATTGACTGATCGTTGTTCCACCATGGGCTGGTCTTTCTCTACGCAATTATATATTAACTCCTGTAAATTTTCTACAACCTTCTTGTTGCGAAACAACTTGATGCATGCTTGTAGAAACAACTTAATCTCTTCTTCTCCTCCTGCTTCCTTCAACATTTTACCACTTTTTGAAATATCTCTCTCTGCAAAGTATTTCCTTGCTTCAATAAATGTTTCTTTTGCGTGCTCAAGATTAACGACTTCTTGATTTTCAGGTTCTTTTCAGATCCATACATCAGTGGCAGGTTGCTTTCCCTTATCTTCATTGGTAGCTACACCACTCCTGGTAACTACATTCACACAAGGATATTCTTCCCGAGTTTTTGTGCGAACCATTTGAACATTTTGTGTTAGAGTCTTATTTTCCTTCATTTTAGCAATCAAAATAGGACAATATTCTATAACATGATCAAATTGTCTACAATACCTGCAAGAATGGTGTGTTGGGTTTGGATAGTCACATGCATAATGATCAACATCACCACAGTTATAGAAAATCACTTGGCCTCTTCCTCGACCAGTCGATCCACCTCCTCAACCTCTTCCTCTGCCTTGGAATCCTCCACACCCAGAAGGGGATGCTGGTGATGTAGGCTCAACCTGCATTTTATATATCTTTGGTTTATCCAACATCATATCATAGGTCCGACAATTTTTCTCATCATGCCCCAATGATGAACAAAACTTGAAAAATAACTACTTCAAGTGAGGCTGATATTTTCCAATCCTTGGGTAATAATCCATGTCATGTAATCCAACAATTTGATATATAGTACACCATACAAGATTCTTCAATGGACTAGGGCCACCAGCATTCATATACTTGTTGAAAATGGGACACTAGTCTTTATTATTCCCAAAAGCTTTGCATTTTATACACCATACCTCTGTGTAGACCTCCTTGCCTTTGTCCATGCACAAAATTTGAATTTCCAGATGCATTACTTCCAGTTGACTCTGAATCTGTTGAGTTCCTAGCACCATAGGTGTTGGGGTAGCTTGCAGTTTCATTGCAACTTCTACAAACTCAGCTTGTGTAACAATATTTTGTTGACCTAATGGATGGTGCAGATGCAGAAACAACATAGCAATAAACCATTCTTTATGTTGAGTATCATGAATAAAAAATCCACCATCTCTGAAGGTGTGCTTCAATATTTGATCGAAATCCCATACATACTCATTAGGTTCTTAACGAATATCCTTCATTTCTGTCACCAACTGTGCGTATGACTTAGGTTTCTTAAACTTATCTTCTATGGTTTCTTTAATTTCTTCCAAGGTAGCATTAGGGTTTGCTCGTGCATGCCTAATGTACAAATCTAGCGTGTGATATTAAAATGCAGTTGCCAGCTGCGCTTTTCTAATATCAAAATTGTTCACTTGCTAAGCCTGCCATACGGCCTTAGTGACAAACCAGAAGTGATCAGTGTCCTCATTTCCAATGGCTCTAAAATTAGGTTACTTCATGGATGCAACCATATATTCTTCAGGGGGAGGTGGAGGTGGAGATGGGCTGCGCAGTGGAGTAGGTGATATGTGATGTGAGCTCAGAAGTGGAGTGGAAGGAGTGCGAAACAGACTCAAGGGTTTATGATATGTTGAGATTTCTTCTTCAGAGTCACTTGAACTAGCATTTTTAGGTTCAGGTTCACTATCAGATCTAGGCTTCAGAGGGCTATAAGGGAAATTTTCAGTCTTTGCGGTAAATTCTTCCACTACGCGTAACTGAACCTCTTTGATGCATTCAAGCAGTATGTTCTTGCAGACAACCCTGTTCACACAATATAATTTTTAGTAATAATTTCAATGAGCGTAGGAACTTACCTCTAGGGCTTTTGAAAAACCTTCTTTCTGCTTCAAAATATGACACAAATTGGTCAACAACAAATTCAGTCACAAATCTTCCCAGAAGGAGATCGATCCAATGATCTACCACGCAAGTGATCTTATTATCAAAATTATCTACTTGCTAGATCAATTCAGGATTCCATTAAGTGACTATGTCGTCCTTTATGTAGTGATGGAATTCAGCTAAGGGAGACAACCACTCCTGTAGTTCATGCGAAAGGAAAAAAATAAAATTTCATGCACTTCGGTATAAATATACTTTTATACCTACTGTTCGTTAGAAACTTTGGTGCTTCTATTCTCTTGCAGCACAAATTCAAGGATATTTCTATACAACCAGCCTTCTAATTCATTACGCAACGAATGCTACAACATCAAATCTCCCTCAAAATGATGATCACGGTCCTGAAAACAAAACCATTTGTTGGCTTGAGGGGTCCTGACCCAAGTTTAGAGCTTATGGATAAACCAACAAACCCTCGAACGACTGGCCCTTTTGGCAATTATCTATTTGCGCAGAACAAATTTTCACCTGAAGTAGTATGGGGGGGTGCTGGAACCAAGTTTCTACAACCTGAGAGATAATTTAATGAAGCGGTCCTCCACAAAACCTTAGGTGAACTTATACAGATACGTGAAATGGTTTATAATAGAAACACAAAGAATGCACAATTATAACAGAATAATACATAAATATTGTTTGCTTTAGCACATACAACATATCAGAACCATATCTAGAACTTAACCAATGTAAACACTTAACAGATCTCTTAATTATCAATAATCATGCATAATCATATCAGACATCTTCGTGCATTCATCACATTAGGGGAATTTTGAGGTCTAAAATGGGCCTCCTAAGAAAAATGTACAACCAAAATAAACTTTATAAGAACCAATAGGATTCAAGATGATGATGTCAACCATGGGGGATGATTAACCATTTTTTAAGTATATGGGTAAAAATATTAAAAAATAATAAAATAATAAAACTACTTTTTCAACTCATATTTTCAACTTATCTCCCAAATTTTTTACTCAAGTTTCGAGTGGGAGTACTTGTTGGATGAAAAATTTAATTCTTCATCCAAGGAGTACCCATGTTGCATACATTTGATGGACCATGCTACATGAAAAATGAGAAATACATGAAAAAACGTGATTGCAATCACGTTTTTCATGTATTTCTCATTTTTTGTGTAGTAGGATCCATTGAAAGTATGCAACATGGGTACGCCTTGGATGAGGAATTAAATTTTACATCCAATGAGTACTCCCACTTGAAATTTGAGTAAAAAATTTGGGAGATAAGTTGAAAATACAAGTTGAAAAAGTAGTTTTTTTCTTTTTTCCCTCTAAAATTTGATGATGTAATCAAATCTTATTTTATTATTTCCACTATTATTTTATAATTTCCTTAGGAGGCCCATTTTATACCTCAAAATTACCCTAGTGATAAGAAATCAAATATTGCGATCTCATCAGAGCATAAACAGTAAATATAGACACATAACATAGAGAGCTTCGCTCCCAGATGCGGGTGATAGACGATGAGAGAGGGCGCCACTTGGGTGCTAGGTGGCAGGGCAACTGTCCACCCCACATGCCTGCACATGGCCACCCAAAGTGTTTTAAATGCCAGAGGATGGGACATTTACTCACCACCCCCACCAGCCTCCCATCAAAGTCCTCTGCATTAAACTTTGACTGCTACACATTTACTCTGTCCGTCCTGCCTTGGCTGCCTCCCATGGCCATTAAATGCACCACACCTTTTCCTCATTTTTCCATTCGCCTCTCCCTTCAGCCCTGCACATATCCACCTAGTGTCTCCACCATGCCTTGGCTCCTCTGTTCTATTCCCCTTCCCTGTGGTAGCCTCTCCTTGAAACTCGACACCCCAGTTGCTCCTGAGGACATTCCTTCTCCTCAAATTTCCTCTTAGTCCCTATCCTCCTCCATGCCCAAAAGATGTCGGATGAGATGTCGTAGAGAAATAGGGCAGGGTCTTCTCTTCAGGCCTCCCACCTCGGCCTCTGCAGGTAGGATGGTGAATTTCTCTATGGATTGGGAAAAGCTGGAAGTCCTCAACCTCGTCAACCTTTCTTCCCATTTGTCTCTCCACCTGCCGAACTCTCCTTCTGAACACTCTAGCTCTAGCCTCTGCCCCAGGAAGAGACCTAGAAAATCCACTATTTCATCTGCTCCTGCCTTCTCTCCATGCAAAATGAAGGCTTGGCTGGTGCAGAGTGCTTCAAGCATCGAAGTAGATTCAAGCTCAGAAGAGGAAGGAACTGATGCAGATGTCAACACTCTTGTGGCCTCCTCTATTTCACTAGATTCCCAAGTGTTTCTTCTCCCTCCATCAACAACCCACACATAAAAGAAGGAGGAGGACGAGTCAGACTATGCATGCAAAATTATGGAAGAGCCACCCCTTCCTCCAGAAAATAATGATATCTCTCCATCAACTTAATTGTTGGGTTCTCGTCTCTTTTTCCAGTTACATTTTTGCTATTTCTAGACTTCTAGTGTTCTGGTTCTATCAAATTTTATGGTTCTGTCCTAAAATTATAACCTGTCAAACTGTTTTCCTGTTATGGGCAACTCATTATCAACCCTTCTCTCGGGCTGTTTTCCCTGTCTTGGCAACCCCTTTTTTGAGTTTTTGCTTCTGAAACGTCCCTCTGGAATTGGCCTACCAACTTCAAAGGATGAGAAATGTAACTTTTGGATCTATATAATATAATAGAAGTAGCCTAATTTAGAAAAAAAAAACATAGAGAGATTCACCAAAACTATTCTTTCTATTATCTTTGAGATCTATCAATACATCAATTGTATTTCCAAAACCCTTACAAACCCTTCTATGCACACAACCATCGGAGTCCGAACATAGCCAGGACTAGGTCTCCGTGCACACAGCCAATAGGAGCCTTTCACCCAACCCCAAAACCCTTACAGATGAAATTACTATCAGAGCATCAATATCTCATAACAAATGTATCAATAAAAAATAATTAGCTTTGACAAACTCTATCTATTTATAATACGCCTAACGCACAAATATTATGGTCTCCAACCATGGTTTAGGGCCCATAGTTTACATTTAAGCCTAATTATATCCAAATTTGGGGCAAAAATCCCTTTGACTTAATTTGTGCAGCGTGCACATACAAACTTACAAAATATTGTCTTTGGAACTTGTGCCTCAGGGGACCTCGTTCCAAAATTCACTATCATCTGGAGGCTCTTGAGCCAATGGTTCTATACCACCAAATCGTAGATATCGAACTGCCTGATCGACCATTGCTATGCACCACGTGATACCTCGCCACTCAGAGTGAAGAATAGTGCACTCATTTGTATATTGATCTTCTAACTCATGCCATCCATGTTCAGTCACCCCAGTCAGTAGCACTTCAAATCTACGACAAAGTTCCTCTAATAGAGTCTCACTGTTTGGTCTCTATCGTGATGTCAATCCACCCTGATCTGCAGCCCGAGTTGCTCGGGCTCGACCTTTATATCCTACCAGTTTCATCGGTGCTATATCTCCATCACACAAGTTTGGAAATTAGTACCACATGAACATACTTTATAAAATTTAAATGCAACCAAAAAAATAGTAACTTTCACTTACCATCTAGATCCCATGCTCATCCTGACGGTAGGGGCAAGTCAGGATCACCCTGATAGTTCATGCCACTATATAAATAATCATTTATGTACAATGGAATCTGGTCCCAATGTGCAAAAAACTCATGTCAGAATACTTGTCTGACTCCCCCTCCTCCACCTCATCTTAGTAGCTTCCCCGAGCTATGCATCCTGGGCTCTTGTGGGCCCCCATCACAAATATGTACATGTGGAAAAATGGTAGGGATATTCTCAAAGAAGAATGATCATAAAACTGTCCCAAATGAACAATAATCATTGGTATGTTGTCTGTATAAGGTAAAATTTCATTTCAATGATGAAAACATCATCTAGGCCCACCCATAGTAGGTCTCTACAAACACACTCTATAATAACATCACCTTCCCTCCAGTGATGTGATGAAAGGCATGACTACTCAAGATCCATACCACTACTACGGCTATAGCTTGTGTCACCAACCTATCTATGTCATTGATATGAATGGTTGTGCACTTTGCATGAACACCTAGAATACAATGACGATCCACAAACTCACCTATATGTCTCCCACAAGGCAGCATTGTATGTATCTCCCCTACCATCCACAAGGGGGGTATTCTTGTCCTAGATCATCAAATCGATCCTATGGCCCTATACCACGAACACCTCCTGATCTGGGTACCAGTAGCTCATTTTCCTCGACTCATCAGTGGGTTCTCAAACCCCATAATGACCCAAAACCCCTTTGATTTTTGGATTCCCTTGAATCTCTACACGAAGAGTCTCTAAGTCTCATTCATGCCATGACACCTTCAGCTCTTCCATACCTGCAAAATACAATAATTTTTTTAGTTAATATTTAAAGGCCTACATCAAAATTCCTCAGCTTCAACTTGCCATAGGACCCCCATACTGCTTTTCCTCCTTGGCCAAAACACAATTTTCGCCCTCAAAAAATTGTTGAATGAATTTTAAGGTATTTTTTATGCATTCCAGAATGCACATCAAGGCCCAAAAAGTGTGTTGCAACCATGAGGAATGGCAAGGGTCTACCACAGCTAGGTGAAGCCCTAATCTGAAAATTTAAACCACTTAAAATGATGAGTAAGGTTAGGCCACCTACCTCCAACTCGTAGATATTGATTCCAATGGTCGGTTTATCCGCTACAATCTCCAAAAGATTTAGGGCCTTCTCCTCCTCTCCAAATTCTCCACAGCTCACTTAGAAAATGAATTGGATTTGGAGGGAAGATGCCCTTTTATAGGAAAAACCCTAGTTTTTTCCATCGCTCTTTGTGACCAAACCATAGCTTAGTTTGATTTACTGTCAGCACCATTGGAAATATCTCATCGAGTTCTGTAATGGGTATTTTTTTTTGGGTAATTTTACACTTCACCCGGAAGCCATTTTTTCCATGAAGTTTCACTTTGCCACCAATTCAAATTTAATTTCTTCATATGAGCCGACTGTACTTTGGTATCACTTTGTATTAGTATTTTTCATCTCATGCGTTGATTTTCGTCATGGGTAACCCTTATTTACTCATGTTTTTATGGTCCCATTAGGCCTATACAGTGTGGAAAAATCATCGAGTCACCCTTTATGAAACATAGCAAATAGATCACCCTTACATTTAAAGATGCATTCCAAGTCCTATTATGTCCTGTTACATTATTTCATCCATCTTTTCATCGCTATTATTGACCTCCAGATATATTGTATGTCATCTAAAAGCTTCCGTTTGAGTACTTGACCATCCTTCATATTCATTGAGTTGTTGCCATGTCAGTAATTGTCACCATGATTCTTGCAGCCTTCAAGAAACAAATTCAGCCCTGAAATTGTTGGTGCTTGAAGTCTTTTTGATGAATCCATAACTGCTGGTTAATCTTCACAGCTGTCTCCCTCTTCAAAGCCTCTGAAATCCTATAAAAATCCACAGTTGGATACTTCTGCAAAGGACCCTTTTCCCTTTTTCTTCTTCCCACCACTAACCTCATTTTCTATTCTCCATTTCCCATGAAAACCCCACAATTTCATGTTTCTCCCTTTTCATTTCATTAAAATCCCTTTTATAAGGTTAAAACCCACTATTTTGACCTTATCGAAAACCTTCATTTCCCTTTGAAAACCATTAAAAAACCATAGAAATGCACATTTCCTATGCGTTGGTCTTAAGCCCCTTAGGCTAAGCCCCCTACCTCTTTTCCTCCATGCACCCGAGCGCCAGAACTAACTGCAAGACCCTCGGGCGCTTGTCCATTTTAATATTATTTCTCCGCCCAAAAACGTTGAAAAAACCTTTGAATGTTATAAAAACCCGTCATTTCATTATTTTTATTAAAAACCCGCCTGTGCAATTGTGGAGCGATCTCAGCCATTCATCCAATCCACAGATCAATGGCGCGGAGCGCAAATTACCTTGTGGACCCCACCTTTCCCCGCGTTGTTTTCCAAAACCACGGTTTATTCCGCACCACTCTTCGGGCAAAGGCTGTTTTGGCCCGAGGCCCAGCAATTCCACACACTGCCTGATGCGTGTCCTCCGCCCTGTTTCAAAACCGCCGCATAAATTCAGTCCCCCGCGCGTTATCCGTCAAACCATAACCGCCCAGCGGAATCGATGATAGCCGTCCGATCTGGGCCTGATGATCCAACGGTCAGTGCTAACCAGAGTTGCACGATGGGTAATGAAGGTGCACGCGTGCTAAACAGGCCATCGCTGCACGGAAATCACATCTCCGCCGTCGATCTGATCTGATCGACGGTCCAAAACTCATCCTCCAGATTCCCTCCGTTTGACTTTCAATGCCCCCTAATTTCATCTTGACCGTCCAAACTGAATCAGATCAACGGCGCAGTTTCACTACGGGGGTATGCCCCCGAAATTTTTCCTCTGTACATCCGAACCCCCCGTAGTCATCCCCGACCGTCGATCTCGGCGCGAATCGACGGCTCTGATTTAATCCTCCTCCCCCCATGCTTTTTTTACCATTCTAAGATTAAATCCCAGCCGTTGGATGATGCCATCCAACGGCCCACGCTCCTTCGCACAGTCCCCGATGCAGTAAACCAAATACGCAGGATTATATAACATTTTTTCATGTTTTTTGCAGGTTTGAATGTATTTTCTGTCATTTCCAAAGAAGATCCGGTGACTGAGGGTGACGACCCTCCCTTGTTCGATTCCTCCGAGGAAGTCATCCACAGGGTTTAAAATCACGTTATATTGGTGTTTTCACAGACATTGATGCCTTACATACCCTGTGCAGCCCTGCACGACAGAAAAACCAGGAAGATCAATGCAGAGAAAGAGTATCAGATGTTGAAAACCAAAATGAACCAGAAGCAGAGGATTAATGGACAGATAAGTGGGGATTATGGCTAAGACAGTTATCAAAAGCCTAATCCCAGAATTAAAAAGCAATTTGAAGGAAAACACAAAGTGTTTCATCAGGGAAACTCTACAATCTTTAAAGAAAGGCAGTTGAACCTATCAGAGCAACTAAAGTGTTACTGTGCTGAAAGCATTCAATCAAGTGATTTATTGATCAGAATCCCAGGATATTTCCTTAAAAGCAGCTTGAAGGAGCTATTTCTCCAAGGGATTTAATGAAGGCCTGCAGAGTAAAACTATCCTGTAACTGAAACATAGAAATGTCAACAAATTCAACAACAGGAGCTTGAATCATAAGTGTAAATCAATTAATGTAGTGAAACACCTGTACAGTTTCTTCATTGAGCCTCCCAAGGGCCAAGAAAACATTAACTCTGTATTAATTGTATTTGAGATCTTTCATCAGATCTCACCTCCTCATCCTTCTATAAATACTTCAGTAGAAGATGAGTGAGGGGTTGGTTGTTGATGTAATTGCTGAAGCATTCTATGTGTCCTTCAACTGAAACTGCACATTTTGCGTAATAGTAAGTTGCTGGCTCTTCATTCTGGCATAACAGAGATAGGTTAGGTTGTGAAGAGAGATGAATTAAAACACTAGATTTGAAGATTGTAATTGGTTTGGAGCATCAATACAAGCTGATTTATGGGATCCTGATCTATGTTGACGGTGATGTTATTCTCATTGTAACTTGTTGTTTTATTTCTGTTTTCATTTTGTTTCATTTTCCACTATAAAGAACAGTTTAAACAGGGTTAGGACCTGCTGTATACCAGTAACCTTCTCTGGCTGAGAAATATTTATTTAAATGTTTTCTTTCCACTGTGTTATTTGAAAATGATTTAATTCAGTTTAGGCATAAGAATGTTGGCGTTCCCTCGTCTTATCGCCTTAGTTGGATATTGTTTTTGAATGTTATTTTCAGTATATGTTGTGTGAAGATAAACGGCCACAAGGAAAGAGACCATGCCCACATTTAGCACGGTCTATACTTTACTTGGGTATACGAACGTTTCCCTTAGAATGTGTTAAAACTAGTTTCAAATTACTTATCGGAATTTTAGGCCATTATGTTATGCTTCTTGATTGTCTTACAAAACCTAGTAAGAGAGCTAGGTGATGATTTGGCAAGTGCTTAGGCCCATTAGTCTACTCAGAAAGAGTTGCAATAGTTTCCTTTGTTTTTTGTCTTGTTTTCTTCAGTGCATCAAAGGCTGGGTTAGTTTCGAAGTACTTTTGAGATCTAGTTTGCTTATGTTTTTTTCTTAAGTGTAGGTGAAAGGCTGGCTAGTTTCAAAGTGCTTACCGGATCTGGTACTCTTTGTTCTACGCCATTTTGTTGCCCTTCTTATTGTGCCATTCCATTCCATAAAACAAACTTTAAAGAGATCCTTAGACATAGATGACTTTCCCCATGGACCACTCTTGCCTCTTGCTGTTCCAATTAAATCTTATTATGACTCCATAGCCCAATGGACTGAAAGCTTGCCATCATCTTTCATCTTAGCTAAAGCTTATTCTGGTTACTTGCAACTTCTCACTTTTGAACTTATTTGCATATAGATCTTTCCGCCTCAGACAACAACTATGTTCAACCATCCAAAAAACCAAACAAACCCTTGGACTTCATAACTAGCCTAATATTATTACCCCAAACTTCAAAGACAAATCCATCTTTGTACATATTCGAGAGATCCCTCTCCGGATTCAGGAGGGCTAGATCCTAGAATCCCAAAGTTGGTTGAAATGATGTTAACTCTGTGATCGGACTTTTTCCAATCTTGCTTATTACAGAGACCTAACATTGACCATGCATTTTGTACTTTCTACGACGAAATCTCAGTTTATATCCCTCCATAATTATCCCCAGTGTTAGTCCATTAATCGCTCTACTATTATCCCTCATTCCTTAATTGAGGATTCCTCATTGCCTTAACTCTGGCGGGCCCTCTTCTGTCGACCTCAACACATTCATTCTAGAAGAATAGTCTAGAGGGTGGTGTACCTTGGTTCCAAATTTCATCATTGTTTGGTGCCTTGGATCAAGCAAAGGGAATCATCATTTCCCTTTGAATTGGTTGTTTCCCATGTGCTCGACCCCAACTCATTATCGCACGAATGATAATCGTACACTTTATGGTCCAATGATCCAGTAGATTGTACCAGTGACTCCCAGGTGTGTGTGAGATGTTTCAGAACTCATGATGGTGTGGCCCTTAAGGTAGCCCCCCACATTCCTGAATGAACTCAGATTATGCTCCAGCCTCAGATGTAGTTCTGTAGATTTGATGGGTTCAACTCCAGCTGCTTGCAGCGCCCACAAAACGAATGTCTCCTTCAGATTATCCATTTAGGTATTTATATCCCTTCCTATTCAGCATGGCTTCTTTGGTTGTGGTCCCCTCTCTCCATGTAATCTTGAGGGGCATTATGTCTCATGTACTCAGATGTTTATTGTATTCAGTGCTGACCTATATTTTTCTAGGTGCATTATGTATGTGGGATTCATTGTATTATGTACAGGCCCATTGATGCTAGTGAATCATGTATTATGTACTTTGTAGCTAAATCCCACATTGTTGGGCTCACCATTATTCTTTGTACTAAGTTATCTCGGCTAGTATGGGTATGCCTCCCCCGCCTTATTTGAGATCATGTACTCCAGAATAAAAGGAGACTTATATTAGTTTAGTAAGTCTCTCCCCCTCCATTCTTGTCCTTCATTTCCTTTATTTAGTTATCTCTCTCTCTCTCTCTCTCTCTCTCTCTCTCTCTCTGACTTGACTTTGGTGTCTTGTGGAAGTGCAAGTTACAACGCATTTCGGTCATAAAATTTGATCCTAACGCTCGTTTGTTGGGGGAAATCTATTATCACCAAAAAATGATCACCTAGCCATTTCTAACTAGGTGGATTGAAATACACCATGCGAGTTTGATTTTACCATAGTAAAATCACTTTCACTATAAGAAAAATTTAATAAACCACCTTTATTAAGTTATTTTCAATTAAAACCCATGAGAAAAATTAAATAAACCATTATTTATTTAATATTCTCTAGGAATAATTATTAAATCATTATTTGATAATTATTCATTGTCACATTTGACTAAATCACCTAGGAATAAATAAATAAATCATAATTTATTTATTTTTCCTTAACGTCATCCTTGGAATAATTGTTAAATAATTTTTTCATAATTATTTCATTTCACACCTTTCTTATTATTCGTGAAATAATTAACAAATCATTTTATTTTTTAATTATTTATAAATAAATATATTTAACCATTTTAAACATATTTTCCCTCTCCAAAAATATAATAAAGTATTCTAAGCTGTTAGATCTATATTTTGGTGAATACTATTTTATTATTCTCCATTTCGAAATCAATGCAATACTTTGTTATAAATAAGAGGGGTTTTCATTCATTTCTCACCATGATTATTATCATCGTCACCATTATCGTCACATACCTTTCGAGTTCCCATTTTTGAGTTCTACATTGTTTGGGTTTTCACACATTTGAGAGAGGAAGATTTGGATATTGAAGCAACAAGGAAATCAAAGGACCCATCTCATTGAGGGGGACTTACGACCCTTTGTAAATCTCATTCTCTAGGTGTCATTAATAAAATAATTTTTTTCAAAGCTTTTCTAAGCATTAGGGGAATTTTGAGGTCTAAAATGGGCCTCCTAAGAAAAATGTACAACAAAAATAAACTTTATAAGAACCAATAGGATTCAAGATGATGATGTCAACCATGGGAGATGATTCACCATTTTTTAAGTAAAAGGGTAAAAATATTAAAAAATAATAAAATAATAAAACTATTTTCAACTTATCTCTCTATTTTTTTAATCAAATTTCGAGTGGGAGTACTCATTGGATGCAAAATTTAATTCCTCATCCAAGGAGTACCATGTTGCATACTTTCGATGGACCCTGCTACACGAAAAATGAGAAATACATGAAAAAATATGTTTACAATCACGTTTTTCATGTATTTCTCATTTTTCATGTAGCAGTGTCCATCAAAAGTATGAAGCGTGGGTACTCCTTGGATGGGAAATAAAATTATGCATCCAACGAGTGTTTCCGCTTGAAATTTTAGTAAACCCATAGGGAGATAAGTTGAAAAATTAGTTTTTCATTTTTTCCCTCTAAAATTTGATGATGTAATCAAATATTATTTTATTATTTCTGCTATTAATTTGTAATTTCCTTAGGAGGCTCATTTTATACCTCAAAACTCCCCTAATGATTGGGTTATTACATCATATTTATTTCTGTTGTTTTTTGTTTTATATTTGCATACATCTATCTTTCTGCAGGTTTTTCTCACATATTTGTTGCAGATCTCAAGTATAAGGATCCACAATTGTTGTTAGGGTCACTAGTCACTCGTGACTTAAGTGAGATATTTTTGGTACACCTTCTAAGAAATTTCATACTAATACTTGTAAGGGGATTTTTGGAGCCAAGATTTTGGTTAGGCTTAAGCTTAGAAAAGGCTTGGGAGCTTTGTGTCAGACTTGGCTTCTCAATAGTGTAAAGGGAGTATACTTCTTTTGGAGGAGTAGGTGTTGTTGACTTCACATTCCACTATTTGGGCAAGTGGTTCGTCATGTTGTATGTATGATTGGAACTTTCACTTATAATATAAATCAGAGCCAACACGTCTTCATGCATATATTGTAAATGTAGTTGGACTAATCTAGTTATGTTTGTGATGTATGTTTATTTAACTTAAGCATATGCTTATGAAATATTTCCTTTTCATTTTTACGAATCCTATTTAATGCATGCTTATGTTGTAATTTCTCACCTTTAACTTGTGGATTATTATGCTTGTTAGTTTGTGTGATGTCTTCTCAGCTCATGTGTTCCTTTCAAGCTATGTACTATTAGATGCTTCCAAGGGGCACAATTCCTTTCCCCTTTGCTGTTAGAACCACTGATGCATCATAGTTACCTTCCACAGGGCCACACACTTTCTTTAACCAATTGACACCATGCATAACTCTATGTGTTTTTTAATCCAAGGCATATCATTAAACACCCCACTGTTGGGACTCCTACTCCAAACTGTGTGAGGACTAGTTGTGACTTCATATCGGGGAGATCCGATGAATGTTGGTGTATCAAAAACTGTCAACACATCCTTTGAAATCCTTTGACATATTTTCCATTATTTTCTAATTTCCAATACCATCATAAGATTATTTGCAGTTGTCATGTTTTTTCTTTTCCATCAATGACAACATATTTCTAAGAATATTCCCCTTTGGCATCAATGTAAACACCATGATCAGACAAAACATTCATAAAAAAAATACAAGTGTACTTCTCTTGTCTCTTTTGTGGATGTTTATCCATGTGTTTTGCTTGAGGTACTTCTCTCTGATGCGATCTCATGTTTGATCGGAAATTTCAACCCCTTTGAAATCAATGACAGAGATAGTAACATGCTCCCCCTGTCAACAATATCCCTCAGTATTTCTAATCATGTGGACTAACTAGCTGCTTCTTCTTATGCTAAAAACCTTAGGTAACTCTGATCTGATCCAAGAAATTTCCTCTCTGTCCTGTGAAGAATATTAAGTTGCAGGGAAAGGATTAATCACTCCCATTCTTTGTCTCAAGTATTCAAGAGGGGTCTCTTTCTATAACAATCGCCATCTTGCGCAACTGCCCCTTGAGAAAATGATTCTTGCTGGTATGAGTCTCAACTAGGATTACATTCATAACATTTCCTACCTATACATATACACCTTATCTATATCAAAACAAAAACATTTCCTATGCATGACACCATAAATTTATCAACTGATGAACAAAAAAGTACAACACTTAGAAGTGATTACTTGAAAACTATAAAGGGACTCCCATCAATGCGTGCCTAGACCAAAAACTCAACTTGTATTTCACTTGGAAAATTTTTAATGATAATGGACTCATCATGACCAACAATAATATAAATCAATACTTTCTTACCAACACTTGGAATTTCTATACTCTAACAAAGAGGCTAATGACTATAAATACCAATTGATAATACTTTTTATACCAAGTATTAAAATGATACCAATTGTTAAATTAATGCCATTGATAACAATTGTTGAGCACTTAATAACTTAGTGTTCTCTCCTATGCACCTTTCACCACAAATTTGATGTTTGATACCAATTACCAATAGAATAGAATCATAATATCAATCCATTATACAACAACCACCATTAGCCTCTATCTTGAAAAACCAACTAATATCAATTAATAATTCCAATTGTCAGTGCTTGATCTAATACTCAAATCTTGACTTGAGTATACTCCACATGTGGGTATTCTCCCTCCTTGTATTAGGAATTTGCAACTCATACTTTGCAAAAGAAACTTTAGTAGTAAAGATATCATCGCTATCTATATATGCTCATACTACCAAAGTAATTTGAAAACAACATGCAATCAACAACACTATTCAGTAATCAACACAAAATGTCATACTTAACTTTATCCTTCAAATGAATTTCTTGGCACGTTCCTTTCTACTCCTTGCATATGAACTTCATGGCTTCCCTTAGACCCAACTTCATCTTTTTAATGAAGAGGAGTAAGGGATATACTCCCCTTGAGTAGATTATCTCCCTCTTTCTTCCACACCTAGGTATGAGTTGATTTCTTGCACTGGATGCCTAACCGGGTGACTTTCTGCCATTGCCTAAGCATAAAGACCATTGATCATTCTTATTGTTAGCACCAATTAAAGGAAATTTTTAATTTACATGTTGCTCTTCTATCTCACTATATTGATTTGTAGGACTTTCAGGTTTGATGCTACTTGTTTTAGATGATTGTATTCTTTTCTTGTTGTGGATTATATAAGAGAGATCAAGTACAAGAATTCTAGAATTTGAAATGCTAATACTCTACTGATTATTTAAAAAACTATAAATTGTTATGTGCTTCCTCCATGCTCCATTCGAATAACTCATGCATTTTTTTCCTTGTTGGTTATCAAAATGATCCATACCTTTGTTTGCACTGTTCTGAAAAGAGGCTTCCTTGCCAAATTTGCATGTAGGTGCTTTATGCCCAAACTTGTTACACATGTAGCATTAAACGTTATTCAAGAAGGGGGAAAAGGAATTATACTTCTTACCAAATCTTCTAATTGTCCAATTTCTTAGAATAATACTCACTCTCTTGCTGTTATTGAGCCATTGAAAATATTTCCTTTGAGGGGAAAAGGCTCTCTGTGCATGTCTAGTAGAATTTCCCTTAGGAGGAATTTATGATTGTGGCTGAAATGACATATTCCACCTATGTTGTTACAATTTTTTTTTGTCTTTAGACACTTGGAGGAAAAGTGACTTTTTTTGTTACAATAAAAGCATATGAGGGGCTGCATACTTTTATTTTGATTCCTGGAAGTCCATTTATCTCCTTGATGTTGTGTTTTTTTCTCTGCCGATGCAGTGTTGTCAGATATTCATTTAACCAAATTCGTGGATCCATTTAATGATGTTATTGGGTCACTGTCATCTTAAAATGTTGTCTCAGCCTGAGAGGAACAATGGCTGGTTTGAAACTCCTTAAACACTTTAGAATTATTTGCATGCTTCTAAAGATTCATCAATTTCTAATTTAACGTTTTGTTCTCTTCTTCCAGATTCATATTTATGGCTATGAGTTTCTTAATCTACTCAAGATCTAACATGAGTTTCCTCTTCAAATAGATCCTTTCTTCAACATCTTACAAATTAATTGAGGAGTAACTAGATTCACAACAAGTGTCTATTTCACTCTCAATTTTTTTTTTCCCTTGATGAATCTAGAGATTCTTTTGTTGAAATGTGGGATGTCCTTTCTTTCTCTTCACCGAAGGTGGACCCATTTTATTCTTGACAAATTTCCAGATCTATTATTTCTATTAAGGTAGCTCATTCTTCAATATAAATATATGAGAAAATCTCACTTTCACCAATACTTGTAGCTCAGAAATTTGAAGATAAATAACCTATTTTTCTACAATTAAAAAAAAAAAAAAAAAAAAAAAAACAAAAACAAAAACAAAAACAAAAACAAAAACAAAAAAAAAAAACAAAAAAAAACTTACTTGCATATTTCATCTCCTTTGGGTTTTGATCAGCAATTTGGATTTTTAATATAGGAGAATCATCCTCTAATTCATGATATTCAATTCTCCTTGAATCTTTGACTAGTTCATCCTCCAGGGAAAGCCTCTTAACATCACATGCATCTTGCATTTCTACTTCATAGATGGACTATAATTTATCCCATATCTCCTTGGAAGTCTCAAAATAGACTAATTTTTCAATATCTGACTTAGAAAACCCTCTCATGATTTCCTTCCTTGCTTTTTTATCAAACTTATCATCTATCTCTCCATTCTCCATAGCTAGCCATACATCAAGATCAAAAGCTTGCAAGTAGATTCTCATCCTTACCTTCCAAGTTGCATAATTTGAGTCATTCAAAAATGGAACTCCATCTAAGGTAGTCCAATCCTGGTTCTCCATGATCCCCGACATTCCTTCCAGTTGTTAAATTGATTCTAAAGGACACTGGCTCTAATACCAATTTTTATAAACGATGGAACCCGTGTCACTATTGAGAGGGGGGGTGAATCAATAGTGTGGCCAAATTATACAATTTTTACAAATTATAATTTTCAATCACTTTAGTAATTGTTAATGGATTAGTAACATAAATTAATCATGTAAAACATAAAAATCATCAAGCACACCAGCAAGATATACACAAGACATCAATCTTCCTTTTATTAAAAGCTTCAACCTAATTACATCAATGCCCGACAAGATACTACTTATAGATTTATCAACTGCTACTGAAAGGAACTTAAATCCCTACTCGTTTATTAATATTTACTGAAAGGGACTTCTTCCCCTACTCGTTTATCAAAATATACTAAAAGTAATTGTTGGTCATGCTCGTTTATCAGCCTCTCCTTAAAGGGACTCTTATCCTTGCATTTACCAGCACCCACTTGAAGGAGTTGATACCCCTGATATGAAAGCTACCACTTTCCAACCATGTTGATCCATATTTCATCCTTTTTTAAACTCATATCAATAGGCCACTTATGTTATAAAAACATAAATTTTCCCATTTCTACTACTCACCAAAGCCACCTTACAATCACCTTCAACAATCCTTGATTGGTGATAAAATCACCAAACTATATGAGCCAAAACCCTCAATCACCAATTCATTATTCACCTATTGGATATCAAATATGATCATTGATTCATCATTATGCATCATGTTTTAGCTTTCAACCTCTCATCTACACACCATCCACACACACTCACTCACCCAAACTCTACTACTCAAAATCTACTTATATATTTTTATGGTCTGATACTTTTGGAATTGATCTTTGGTTATCTTTATTTTTATTTTTCATGGATTTATTTATTTTTGTCCTTTTTCCTACTTATTTTAGTCTTATAATTATGCTCTTCAAGTCTTATTTTACTCCTCACCTATTATTTCAATAAATTCTGAGTCAAACTTTTGTCTTCCTCAACTCTAGTGAGTTATAGGTGTTAGTAGTGTTTTTCTATTTTTTGTGAACTTCTATATTTGTAAAAACTACCAAATTTGTCTCTTAACTGTTATTATGCTATCCAGCATTACCAATTGACTACATGCCTACATTTTTCAAACTTTGGTGTTCTGCAGTTATGTTTGGATTTAATACCAAACTCTACCACTGAATTGTCACATATCAAAAGTTGTCGACTCAATCATCCATGAAAATATATTACAACACCGCCAAACCAAAAATAGTTTCCGAATTGTTTCATCAAAGGCCTTTACTTATGTCCCAAAGCCTTTTTAATATGTCATTTCCAAATTGCGCTGCTCAATAAAACTCCACAGGCCACTTTAATTTTAAAATAAAATTCCTACCAAATCTTCCAATTTGGCCTTAATCTCCTTTCACTTGGAACCTATCTGCTTTTCCACTAGAAGACCAAGGGTTGTGACCTTTAGCTAGGCATTTAGGTGATAATCTACTCCAAGAGCCTTTGCAGGCTTATTTTCTTCATATTTACCTATGCCCTTGGTATTCTTATAACATGAGGAACCATGTTCTGGCGCTTAGCTCATAGCTCCCAAGCCCGATGCTTTGTTTGTGAAACATTTTGAAACCTCTCGGTTGGACCTTGCAGTCTTAGTTGTCCTACATGGTGTATTGGACTAGTTCTCATTCGTTGTTGACAAGCATGTTAGTTTCAACGTGTCCTTGTAATATCCTCCTTTATTAATCTCTCTACGCCCTTGGTCTTATTTCTATGCAAAATCACTAAAGGACGATGCTTATGCCCAAAGCCCCTCTGCCCAACACTTCGGATGTGCTTTGTTAATAAACCTAAGTTCATGATGGTGCCTCAGAGATGATGTTATATATTCCACTTGACACCCTCTGATATGTACATTGTGCCAACCTATATATCCTTCGTGTCTCGGGGCCTTTTCTCTTGGAAATTTCCAAAGAACCCCTTTCAGGTAATCTCCTTTGGGCCTCAATATCATGTGGGTCCCTATAGATGCATTT
The DNA here is from genome assembly GCA_034641835.2 of Pinus albicaulis. NCBI lineage: Eukaryota > Viridiplantae > Streptophyta > Pinopsida > Pinales > Pinaceae > Pinus > Pinus albicaulis. The sequence goes on along the minus strand of CM076584.1, from coordinate 667,805,461 downwards.
TTCATTGGTTTCTATTGCATGCTATCAATACAACATATCTAGGCTCCCACTACATGGCCCCTTCCTTATTTTTATCTCTTAAAACGTTTGGGTTCATAACGTTGATTCAACGTCATGCTAACATCACTAGGGACACTTGGCGCTTCTAGAGTGGTGACACGTGTCACCCAGAAACAACCCACTTGGGTACCTAAAAATTTCAAATCTACATGAAATGTGTCCACCTTTGATTGGCCCTATGTTGATGTCATGATTGACCATTAATAAGCTGCCACCTCTCCTTTTTCAGAGAGGAGAGAGAAGGGTCCCCAGAACTTGGTTTTTCGAGCAAATCCTTTGTTAAATATTTTAAAGCGTTCCTTGTTATTTCTTCTTTTCTACTCCAAAATACTTTAGGTCGGATCTCCTAGTTTGTCGATATTTTATCACTTTGAGGTGAAATTTTCAAGAAATCCTTTGTGTGCTACTCTATTAAGGTGGGGTCCTCTCCCTTATATTTCCACCAATCAATTGTTTCCCTCTGCATCTTGTTGTCACCCGATGTGTCATGACACCTGTCTCCCGACACTTCCTCTTTGTGTGCCTTAAGGTTCCTCTAGGGTGTTACCTTCGAGCTACATCCACTAGGTGGGCTCTGTCGGGATGGCATCACCTGGTGGTGTCACCCTGCCCATTGCATCCCAATGCTTAAATTTTGTGTGCCATATGATTTCTACGAGGTGTAACCTTTAGGCTACCTCCGTCGGGTGGGCTCCACCAATGGCCAATGGAAAATGCTCCCACTGTTGCGCTATTGCACCAAGTCAACCTGGTGCTAATTTGGCCAAATATATATCATTTCCATTGGGTTTGGATTCTATACCAACCTTGAATATGTGCCAAAAGAGTCTCTAAACTTCTTATCTCTTCAAATGTTAAATTTTGAGGTCTATAGCTTTGACTGGCTCTATCTTTTGATCTAGGAGGCCATTTTCAAACTTCCACATATCACTGGAAATATTTTTTCAAGCTCTTTCCATCTAAGTTGGTTTCACCTATATTTGAGGTGATCTATTATCCATAACTGGCTCCAAAATATCTACACCATTGCTACTACCATTTTTATCTTCATCCTTCTTGAACACTTGAATCATCCTTTGTCAGCCTTTAACATCTTTACCATCCTTTGCCAATTTCCAACACCATCATAAAATTATTTGCAGTTTCCATTCTTTTCATTTTCCATCAATGACAACATATTTCCAACAACAAGAAACCATTCAAAAAAAATATCTATAAGGTTTTAAAAGTATATATATATATATATATATTAATAAAAGATAGTTTGGATGGGATTTGTGCAGAAAGAAGTATGGATTGTTGAATGATATTCATTCTACCACCCTGGGCATCCAAAAAAGAATTGCCTTTAGATAATTTCAGCTACTTAGTGGGCTTTAAAAAATTCAATATATTCCTAAAAACCTTAGGATTTAATGGAATTGGGATCTTTTTCAGGTCGAGTTTAATGATTGTATTCCTAGTGTCGACTTTACAAGAAAAGAAATTAAAAATATCCTTGAATTCAAATAATTTTGTGATGCATGCAACACTTACAAACCCTATGCTACAAATATTGTTATTGTTCTTCTCCTTTGGGGACATATTTAAATACCACTGATATTCAGCTAACTGGTGGAATTTCTTATCCCGTTGAGCCAATGATTTGTCCATATATCCATAAATTGTCTCCTTCATTTTTGTTTCCATATTGCTTATTTCCTTAATTTACGTAGGAATACATGTTGGATAAATGAGACTTTTCTAGTACTGTTAGCTATTAAATCCCCAGTTTATAGTATCAAGTCTTTAAGACATATACTGGCATGGGATTCATGTCGTACAATATCAAGCACTTACTTTCACCTTGAGGATATAAATTTCCTAAATGTGCCTTTAATTAGCCTTGAAAGGGGAAAATTGCATGGTTTCCACTAAGTATGGAATAAAGGTAGAAAATTGGTATTTGTGACATATCATGTATGTATCTTTTATTGTGGGATCTTTCTTATGTAGAGAAAAGGATATGCAGAAAGTTGAACAATGCAGAGGATGGCTTGTGCAAAACAAATGTATGTGCATAGGAAGAAGCGTGTGGATAGTTGGGTTATGTATTTCTTCAACATACAAGAAAGTGAGTAAGTGTACAAGGGTGTAAAAATAGGGAAGTAGTGTAAAGAGGAGATGTGTAGAGTGTGAAGCAATGGGGTGTTTATATTGCACATAATGTTTGTAAAAAACTACTAATTACAAGATTTTTTGTGGGGTATGGCACATGATATAAAATGATGGTAATAGGGGTATAAAAATATGTCAACACCTTCTAGAGACTTCAAAATACCACATAATATCATCAAGGAAGAAATCCCAAAAATAATGGAAGAAATAGAGCACTCATGGGGGTATGTGGAAAATAAGAAATTGGAGATAATGATCATGGGTGAAGTGAGAGACCAAATATAGAGGAGAGTGGAAAGAGATAGAGAATAAATACTTGGGAAGTATGAGAGTAGTAAGATAGATAGAGTGGTAGATAATTGAAAAGTTTAGACTAGATGAATGAGATTGGCTTTAGAAATCCACCCTATGTCGCTAAGAAAATTTACCTCATAGCTTCATAATCTAGATCAAGGGTGGAAAGATGCAAGAAAGTAATTCAGTTTAGGATAGGGTGGGGTGGAACATGGCTCACCCTTCATCATTTGCAGGAAAAATTTGATTGGAATCAGATGAGTTCCCTTGGGGAATTTTAATTCTATAATGTATTTTTGAAAATAAATAGAATTAATGTTGAAAAATTATGTATCTATGAGTTTCTTGTTGAATGGCTATGATGATTTGGGTGATGTCATTTTATGACATAAGTATGCTCTAATGGTTGTGAAATTTTTGTTCCTACTCATGGGTAGCTTAAGTACTCTTATTGTTATAGGTAAATTTGGGCGCCATTCCCAATGACCTGGTTAACTAGACATCATCCCCAGAACTGATGAATAGGGTCTATCATCCCCAATCATTTCAGTTGCTACATGCCTTAAGACAAAGAACAAGACAAATCATCCATGAATTCCATTTGCAAGGTTTCCAAGATTTTAAGTACATGATAAATCACCTATGAGCTCACCAACGCATTCTCTCAAGGGGCTAAGTGCGTTGCATATGTAGGTACCTCCATTCAAAGGTGCTTTTCAAACAACTTCCCAACACTCAAGGGTGCGTTTCTCAATTGGGAGCGAAATTCTCATTGTTCTAGAATCTCCAGTTGGCCAGTGCCTTCTAGAAGAGTGCATATGTGTCAAAATTTAAATCCATGTGTCCATTTCATACCTCTGATATTGGGAACATGTCTTGCCTATTATTAGAAAGTCATTGATTGTAAAACTACCTTCAGCTCCTCTATAAATTGAGCATATATCCTAGTGCTTAAGAAGGAAGAATTTGAGTAGAGAAATGTTGGTGGAATTTCAATTGAGGATTTGATTTGAGTGACATGATGCTGGAGAGATGTGCATTGTGATGAGGCTGGGATGCTGCTAGAGATGGTGACATAAAATCAATCACTGGGTTGTAACCTCCCTTTCTATCCATTAATAAAGATTGTTGCTTACTTTCCACATATGTATTTGTATAAGCTTATGTATTTCATATTATGAATTCTTATCTGATGTATATGGTTAATGTTTCATTGATTTAACTGAATAACTTGAATAGGAATCTGTATATTGCTATCTCTTTGTTTTTTAGTGTTCATTCTTGCAGGAAATATTTTGGCGATCTAGCTTGGATTTGAAGCTACAACAAGAGCGACAGAAGGAGAATTGGAAGCACTTAGATTCCAAGTAATTTTCTTGATTTGTTTTGTGTGTCTATTTACTGTTAGGAAAATTAGTTGCAAAGTCTTTAACCTGTTGTTCTAGATGAGCACCACATCTAGGGAAGAATGTTTTATCCGTAATCCATAATTCTGCATAACAAATTGGTGACTCTGCTGGGGAGATGAACCTTCATCCCTGTGTACTTGCCTTTGTTTGTCTCTGTTTATTCACCCAGTAGCATTTACTTTGAAAGATTAGGCTTTTTGAAATCAAAATTTTCATTAGAAGTGTGTTAAATAATTGAGTTTTTGTTCTCTGTTTCACCCAAAAGCGCAAGACTACTGCCTACCCTGCCCCAACGTGAATTCTGCGAAGATCTGACCTCATCCCCAAGCTCAAAATTGCCATTCCCATTTTTCCAACAAAAAACTCAAAAAAAATCAAAATCAAACCTTCCTATCTATTTACTAGCCTAAAATCAGTATCTATTATAGGTCATCTCAGCCCCTTTGAAAACCTTTTGCCGAGACAGGCCGGAGAGAGCCCTCTCCTGTCCTCGTAGGGCTAGCTACGAGGCTAAGCTTGGTTTGATGTTGCCTTGAGTTTTACCTTATTTCAGCCTAAGGTGGATTTGGGAACTAACATAGTGGCGACCATACTGGGGAGAAAATGGTTTGCTTGTTAGTGTTATTTGTTTCATAAGCTACAGACGGAGCCTGAAGTCATGCGAGGTAGCCTTCGAAACGCTTTTGCTATGCATCAGCGAAGTAGATAAACGCTGCTTCAGTCAATCTCCGGTCTAGCTTGTGAATGTGACACTCGACTTGTAGATTGTCTTGCCCCAATACATGTATCAAGTTCAGATCTGATTGTTGATGGTGGACAACGATCAAACATATGAAGGCTGAAAAATTCACCTGGCGACTCCAACTCAATCCAGAGATTCCAGTGCTCACTGATCCAATCATGCACTAAAATAAAATGGTAGGGTATGTGGCAAACCCTGTGCTTTGTGAAGTTTTAAAAGAAGTTAGAGATCAGTTAGTGGATATTGAAATTAATGAAGCATTTTTCATTGTCGTGCTTCAATGTTTGAAATCCCCGAAGTTTCCTCCTGAAGCTAAAGCTGGTTTCTGCGAGTTACTTGTTGAAAGATTTGAGGAGGAGATTCAATATTTAAACGATCAGATCCAATCAAATGAATTCTGAGATCCAAAAAAGTTCTTGGAAACTCTCCCTCCTTCAAAACAAGAAACAATAGAGCTGCTCGTGGATGTTTGCATTGACAGTGTCCAGCTGGAAGTATGTATTGTGGAGTTGGGGCAGCAAACAGAGTCTGGCTTTTGTGATCCTATTGCAACGGACATGGAAATGTTTTTCAGTTTGAATGATAGATCAAATTGTCTTTTACATAACCAGACTCATTATGTGCATGTATGGCTGCCAGCAATTGCATCTGTGTCCTGGTTGAAGCACTCTCAAGAAGCATCCTTGTCACAGTTACTTGATTGGTTGATCTGGCATTACAGCGTTACTTGATCTATTTTTTTCATAAAAGTAGGGTAGTTTTGTGCATAAATAAGCTGCCCAAGGCAGCAGTTCAGCTTCTGGTATTGGTTTATGTACATATTGCAGTATGTATATGTTTTGGATTGGTATGAGTTGTTTTGGGTTTGAATTTTTTGACTCCATTACCCAATGGATGAAGGCACTTGTCTAATCTCCCAAAGATCTGTTGTTCTTGGCACCTCCAAGGAGCTACCATCCCCATTGGAGCCAATGTTAGTGTCAGTTTTCGCAGCCTGTCACCAGAGATCAACATGAGCTCTTACTATGTCTGGTTTTGTTAGATTTTTTGCACATGATATTCAGCACAAAACATGTCACAAGTGTGTCCATTAGAAGAATCTTAGAAAAACCTTTCCAACGGTATATTACACTCCCATAACCGGCTCCCGGATTAGAAGATATGATCGAAATGAATGAGTGATTCTTGGTTATGAGGTCAGTTGCTGCACACAATGACAAGTTTAGCACAAAATCAGTTTGTGAAATAATGGTAAGGAATTTTTCAAAAGTGAAAGATTTTTTTGTTCATAACATACCAAATAACAAAAACCTCCTTCAGTTTATGCACAGGTGCTACTATGTGGGAGATATACAATGATATTTGGAGCCTACATTAAAACAAAGCAAATTTTTCATATTTTTTACTGTTTTAGTCATTTTAGTGCGAGGCCATTTTACAGCTGATGGAAAGTAATTTTTCAAAACCCAAGGAGGATTTTGTTAACAACAAGCCATATAACAAAAACCTCTTTCAGTTTATTCAAAGGTGTCACGAATTGGGATATGTGACTAGATCTTTACAGCTCATTTTCACAGATTTAAGTTTTTAATGATTTTCTGTTTTAAAGATGATTTTGTGGAACAGATTTCGAGCAACTGGAAACTAATTTCCCAAATTTGAGAGAGGTTTTTATCCAAAATGACCTTATCTACAAAAACCTCTTTCATTTTTGTAACAGGTGCTATGGTTTAGGAGATACGAGTTCATATTCAACACTTATTTTCATAAATTCGGCCCAAGTTTAATGTAACTGATTCTATTTTTAAGAAAATGGTTGAAACAACTCCTAGAATGATGAGCTCGACCCCTAGAGGCATGGGAATGGGTTATGATGGTCTATATCATGTAATTAATCAGTCATTTTCAGGTTTTGACTCTTGGGAAAAGTTTGGCACACTATTGTACATATTTTCTGCATTTTTGGCTAAGGAAAGATCAGAGGTTTTGCAGCACCTGTTGGGATTCTTGTGGCTTTCAGTTTTGATGGTGTTTTCTCTCAGTTATTTGTAATTTCTTTAATGTTTAATGTATTCCATTCCCTTCTTTTGCTTCTGAAACTAAATGAATAAGTAAATGAGGTAGAATTCATTGATTCTAGTGCTCTGCCTTTAAATTTGTTTAGTTTTATATGTTTTCGTCAGTTTGGAGAGGATCCTTGTTCTCCTTTGCCCTCTTTAGCTCCTTGTCATTCTGATCCATCCATACACATAATAAAAAGCATCAAGACTACTGCCTACCCTGCCCCAACTTGAATTCTGCGAAGATCTGACCTCATCCCCAAGCTCAAAATTGCCATTCCCATTTTTCCAACAAAAAACTCAAAAAAAATCAAAATCAAACCTTCCTATCTATTTACTAGCCTAAAATCAGTATCTATTATAGGTCATCTCAGCCCCTTTGAAAAAAAATTTCCGAGATAGGCCGGAGAGAGCCCTCTCCTGTCCTCGTAGGGCTAGCTACGAGGCTAAGCTTGGTTTGATGTTGCCTTGAGTTTTACCTTATTTCAGCCTAAGGTAGATTCGAGCGCTAACAGGGAGGAGGACTATTCTATCCCCCTAGAGTTTTATTGGTAGTTCGGTGTCAGGCAGGTGCTCAATTCCTCTGGGTTACAGGAAAAAAAGAAGAAAAAATAAGAAGTTTGACTTGATAGGTGTGAAATAACAAATTACGATATAAATCTTCTTAGCGTTAATAGTAGAGTTTTCAATCCAAATTTGTTGAGATTCAACAAGATGACGATCCTAGTGAAAATTAAGCACCTACACTAGGATTGAGACTCGGGCTATTTTTAGGTGTAAGTCTATTTTTAGAATGGATGAGAAAATTCGATTTATAATGGAATTCTATTTGTAGATGGTGAGCAAATTCTATTTATAGATGATGTTCTATTTTTAGATGTATGTGTGAAGTCTATTTATAAATTGCATGTCTATTTATAGATGCATGTCGACTATTATTATCCCTTAATAATAGTTGGACAATAAATATTAATCTATTCTCATGGAGCACACGAAATTAGTTAATTGAAGTGGCAAACCAGTTAGCTGAAGGAAATTCGAGTTCAAAGGTTGGTTGGTAGGCAATGCAAGTGGACTTAGTTGTAACTGAGTGATTCGAAGTTGTAACAGCGTTGGATGTGTAGTTACGTGAGTTGTAAAATAGTTAAACTCAGTTGTCCTAGTTGTAACTGAAAATACAGTAGTGAGAGATCAATGAATTAATTATTTAATTAATTCACAAGCAGTGGTATCACATGCAACTGAAGATTTACTACTGTTAACTACATGCATGTCAGATCCAGTGCAGACCCAGTTGATAGATAGGTGAAAGGGACGATTTGATTATCAGTTGTGACATTAGTGGGTGCACTCATGCAACCACACACACATTGGAGATGCCAATGAGTATTGCTCAGTCAAGGCAAGAAGGATCTCATTCATTCAGGGATTGTGATTAGCAGGGAATGCGCAGTGGAGGCAGGTTGTCAGGAGGCAGTAAATTAGCACATGTATTTGCCAATTTTTGTATGACAGTGTGAGACAATTCTATACTGTACCGAGAGCTCTTGGATTAGAGTTTTGTATGAGATTGTTTCATGATCCATGATATATACATAATATATGATAGTGGGGTTTTTAGCTTTATTCTTTCCTGGTAAAAACATCTGTGTTATGTGTGATTGATCTTTCTTCATGTGTTTGCAGTTGGCGATCGTGTTTTAAATTTCCACAAAGATTTTGTAGAATAAATTATGTATTTAATATTGGCATATAATTGTTAGAACTGGAGAATCCAGACAATACATATTTGTATTAAAAATTCTACATGGTATCGAAGCAAAGAAGATTGCAATTTTGAAGCAGTAGCTTAGTTTGTTGGTGGAAAAAATTCGAATTTGCTATAAGAATTTCTTGGTGTGACAGTTGAGTAAACATTGAAATGGATTTCAATGGCTTGTGGCTCGAGTATGCACTCGAGGGCAGCTCGAACTACATTGTCTGGAAGGAGAGGATGGAAGAGGTGCTTGAAGATAATGGCTTGAAGGAATTCATCAATGGTGATGTTCCTAAGCCCACTTCGATGGATGCTGCATTACTTGATGCATGGCAAAAGAAAGTAGTGAAGGCGAGAAGGATTTTGTTGGAAGGTGTACAAGATCACATTGTCTCAAGCCTTCATGGCAAAGCCACTACACATGCTATGTGGAAGGCTTTGACATATCTTTTCCAAAGCAGCAGAAACCATAGGAAATTGGCGCTGAAGGATAAACTCAGAAAGATCAAGATGGAAAGGGCGAAAATATTCCAAAGTATCTCACAAAGTTTGTCCAATGTCGGGATGAAATGGGGAGTGTGGGAATTACTATTGCTGATGATGATTTGGTGAGCTTGGCTCTCTTGGGACTTTCTAAGAGTTGGCACAGTTATGAAGACTTTGTCAACGGATGGGAAAAACTGTCGGATTGGGAACGACTGTGGTCGGATCTAGTGCAGGAGGAGTTCAGGCGGAACATCAGAGATGGCTCTTCATCAAAGAATGATGATGAAGAGGATTGTGCTTTGGCTGCCAAGGCAAGGAAAGGGAAGGGGGAGAAATTCCACTCAAAATCTGAGTCTAAAGGTAAGAAGCTGGATTTGTCCAAGGTGAAGTGTTTTCACTGTCATGAATGTTGAAAATGGCAACAAGAAACAGTGAAGGAGGCCTCCTGAAACATCTTTCCTGATCCTAGTTGGAAAGTGATCACCTAAACTAGGTGGGGACCACACAAGTGATTTTTGTCGAAAAATCTATTTTTAGACTATGTCTATTTTTAGACATACGGAGCATGATTCAGGGATTCCAGTTGGAGATTCTTGAAGTATGCGACATGTTGTCAAAAACTATGTGAGACTCATATTTTGGAGTCACGGGCTATTTTTAGGCCTTTCTCTAAAAATATGAGTAGAATATTATTGGCTCTTTAATGTGTATTTGATTTATCAAACATGACAGTGTTCTTGAACCACTTGGAGTTAATTGCTGGATGTGGCACATGCAACTGACAGAAGGAAATATGCTTTTCCTAGGGTTTAAGTGAAGCTATTGCATGAAGACTTCAGTTAGAACTCATGTGACAGAGTTTGGTGGAGTTGATTGAGGAAGTTAGTGGGGTTGTATTCAGTTTAACTAATCTAAATATAGTTGAGCTTTTTGTATCCAAGTTAACTAATAGATACAATTAGTGAGAGTGGTGTGAATTAATTATTAATTAATTCACTAATTATAAACTCATAAATCAACTAAAGAATACATCAGTTAACTTCAGTGCATGGACAGTTTCAATGGAGACCAGTGCAGAAATAGGTGAAAGAGCAGGTTAACTATCAGTTGAGACTATACTATTGCTATTTGCAACACACAGATGGGTGGAGTAACCCATGAGGATTGTGCAGTTCTCACATGGGCATCTCACCACTAACTTCCCACAGAATGATCTAGGTATATATTGGTGGCCGCCCACCTATTCCATTTGGACCTGCGTCATCAATTCTTTCAGTTTTTCAGCTTCAGCACAACTTACTATTTTTAGTAGGTTTTCAGGTCCTGCATTCCCGAAGCCGTTTTAGAGACTTAATGATCTAGGTGGATATTGGTGGCCACCCAATGAGTCCATTTTAACCCCCACCATTAGTTATTTTAGTTTGTAAGTTTCAGCACAACTTACTATTTTAGCAGTTTTTTGGGTCCTGAACTTCCGGAGCCATTTTGAGGCCCTGAACAAAGTTTTTTGGGAAAATGGGGAGAAACATGGGTCATAGACCAATGTTTCTCACTCAAAATTTGTACTCCTCGGATATATCTTTCTAACAATCTATTGAGCCCGTCAAATGGAGATCGGATGCCAAAGTTACGTCCCCGGGAAGTTGAAACACCAATTTACCCAAACGGGACCCACAGTTTTGGCGCTTCATCTCCTAGGGTTAGGTTTTTGGACGTTTCAAATTTTACATTGTTTCTCAACAATAAATAGGCCTTCGAGCCTCAGTGTAACACAGTTCAGGGGCTGGGAGCCGACACATCTCTTCTTAGAGATAAGCACTACTAGTGCCCTAACTCGTCTGTTCCCATCATTTCAGTTCTGTAACACAGTTCAAGGGTTGGTTGCCATCATATCTCTTCTTAGGGATACGCTGCCAGTACCCTAGCTCATCTATTTCCATTATGTCTGTAATAGGCCTTCGAGCCTTCATGTAACACAATTTAGAGGCCTGCGTCTGCCACATCTCTTCTCAGAGATAAGCTACCAGCACCCTAGCTAGTTTCCATTATGTTTGTAAGCCTATTTCAGTCATTCTTTTATTAATAAAATGAAGCACTATTTCCGCTGCATCTATGTGTTTATGGTTATATATGTATTATATTGTGTTCCTACATAAAATCTAGATTAGTGGTATCAGAGTGGTCTACTCTTTCTCTGTTTTTCTTTTCATGTTCCCAACGCGGCCAGGGTATAAGGAGTTCAACCTCGCAACCCCGACAACCCCCCATGGCGGAAGGAAAGAAAGACGAGGGAGCAGGAGATCCTATCAAAATATTGCTTGAGGAGGCCCTAGAGAAACAGAGGAACGCGATGATGGATAAATTTTCTCGGATCCTTCAACAGCTACCCACTGGCGGCGCATCCACATCCAGCACGTCTACCAATAGGTCCCCAACATCGTGGATAAATCCTTTACCAGTTGACGGAATTGCCCCAGAACTTGTATGGAGACCATTGCTTCCTAAGGAGGGAGGAATGGTCCAAGTGGATATCAGTGGCTGCCCACCTATTCCATTTGGACTCACAACATCAATTCTTTTAGTTTTTCAGCTTCAGCACAACTTACTATTTTTAGTAGGTTTTCGGGTCCTGCACTCCTGGAGCCGTTTTGGGAACTTAATGATCCAGGGGGATATTGGTGGCCACCCACCAAGTCCATTTGAACCCCCGCCATTAGTTATTTCAGTTTGTAAGTTTTAGCACAACTTACTAATTTAGCAGTTTTTCGGATCCTGAACTTCCAGAGCCATTTTGAGCCCTAAACGACGTTTTTTGGGGAAAATGGGGAGCATCATGGTTAATAGACCGATGTTTCTCACTCAAAAGTTGTAGTCCTCGGATAGATGTTTCTAACAAGCTATTGAGCGCGTCAAATGGAGATCGGATGCCAAAGTTACATCCCTAGGAAGTTGAAATACCAATTTACCCAAATGGGACCCACAATTTTGGCGCTTCATCTCCTAGGGTTAGGTTTTTGGACGTTTCAAATTTTACATTGTTTCTCAAAAATATATAGGCCTTTGAGCCTCATTGTAACATAGTTCAGGGACTGGGAGCCGACACATCTCTTCTCAGAGATAAGCGCTGCCAGTGCCCTAACTCGTATGTTCCCATCATTTCAGTTTTGTAACACAGTTCAGGGGTTGGTTGCCATCACATCTCTTCTCAGGGATTCGCTGCCAGTACCCTAGCTCATCTATTTCCATTATTTATGTAATAGGCCTTCGAGTCTCAATGTAACACAGTTCAGAGGCCTGCGCCTACCACATCTCTTCTTAGAGATAAGCTACCATCACCCTAGCTAGTTTCCATTATGTTTGTAAGCCTATTTTAGTCATTATTTTATTAATAAAATGAAGCATTATTTCCGTAGAATCTCTGTGTTTATGGTTATATATGTATTCTGTTGCGTTCCTGCATAAAATCCGGATCACAGAAGAATAAGAACAAGAAGATTGTTGGAGCTGCAACTGGTGAGGCCCTTGCCTCACAATTTGAACTTGATTTCTCTTTGATCGCATGCTTGGTTTCAAGCGCAATGGGATCGGTGTGGTATCTTGATAGTGGTGCTTCCTTCCACATGACGGGAGATAAGGAGATTTTCAGTGACCTGGAGGAGAAAGATCTCCAAATTCATATAGATGCGGGCGACGATGGACAATACAATGTGAATGGCATTGGTACCATTACCTTTGAGAGGGAGTCAAGTAAACCATTTCAATTGAAAGATGTTATGCATGTTCCAGGTCTGAAGAAAAACTTGGTCTCATCGCGATGTTGGAGGATAGAGGCTATGACATTGTTTTTAGCGATGGAAAAGCTTTCTTGTGACATAAAACAACGGGTCAAGCCAAGAGGATAAGGATTTGAGTTAATAATATCTACAAGTTGGAGGTAGATGGTTGTGCTGCCATGATGGGCGAGGCAGAAAAAGTGGTGAGCCGAGATGAGGGCGAATTATGGCACAGGAGATTGGGCCATATTCATCATGGAGCCTTGAAAGTCATACAACAAATATCTACTGGACTTCCAATGGGAACACTTGCTCAGTTAGATCAGTGCAAGGGTTGCACCATGGGGAAGTATGTAAATTCCACCTTTCATGAAAAGGAGAATCGAGCTTCGGTGATCCTGGAGAGAGTTCACACAAACGTGTGTGGACCATCCTCAGTTGCTTCAACAAAAAAACACGGGTATTATGTTATTTTTGTTGATGAATTTTCTTGTAAATGTTGGATCTTATTCATGCAGAAGAAGGATCAAACATTCTCAAAGTTCTGTGAGTTTAAGGCAGTGGTGGAGAAAGAGTTGGGGAAGCAAGTGAAGGCTTTGAGGAGCGATAATGGTGGAGAATACATCTCTAATGAATTCAAAGACTTCTGTAGCAAAGAAGGAATTTGAAGAGAACTCATAGCGCCTCATAACCCACAACAAAATGGGGTCGCAAAGAGGAAGAACAGAACAATCGTGGATGCAACACGAGCAATGCTGCATGATCAGGGCCTACCAATGCATTTGTGGGCGGAAGCATGCAACACTGCAGTTTATGTGCAAAAACATTGTCCTCATAGAGTACTTGGCATGAGTACACATGAAGAAGCTTTTACTGGTAAGAAACCAGATGTTTCTCACTTTAAAATTTTTGGCTCATCTGTTTATGTGCATGTGACCAAGAACGCCAGGAAGAAGATGGAGCTAACTGCTAAAGTTGGGATATTTGTGGGGTAGACAGAAACACCCCATAATTATCGTGTGTATTTGCCTAAAATTGAGACTGTTATGCGACGGGATATAAAATTCGATGAGGGGAAAGCCATGCGGTTGTCGCTTGAGAGGGAGCTAGACTTGCATGCGGAGGAGGAACTGCTAGTTCCCAAAGATGAGCCTCTAGATGTGGATCAGCCACATGAGAAGGTTCATTGAGTGGAGGAGTCCATTCATGCATAACTAAACATCATAACTGGCAGAAGGCGTACCACATAAGCTGATAGGCTGAGACTTGATGCTGCGCAAAATGTAGGAGCCCCTACTTCACAGTGCAGACAAATACAATTTCCTGACTGATTTACTGGATACATGGCTCTCATGAGAAAATGTATTGTGACTAAGCCATCTTCCTTTCAGGAAGAAATGTAGGAGCCCACATGGGCAGATGCAATGGTGGAGGAGTATGACTCCATTGTCAGAAACAATGCTTGGGAAATTGTTCCAAGGTCGATTGATAAATCAGTGGTAGGTTCAAGATGGATTTACTAGGTAAAGCAAGCTGCTGGTGGGAGTGTTGAGAAATACAAGGCCAGATTTGTGGCCCGGGGCTTCTCACAGATAGAGGGGATTGATTATGAAGAAACCTTTGCATCTGTCGCACGATATTCTTCCATAAGGACAATCCTTGCTCTCTCAACGCAGATGGGTTGGCACATTCATCGGCTGGATGTAAATACTGCATTTCTCAATGGGATCATTGAGGAAGAAGTGTACTTTGAGCATCCTGAAGGATTTGAGATCTTCAACAGCAAGTCACATGTGTGCAGACTCAAAAGAGCGATGTATGGGCTGAAGCAAGAATCTCGTGCTTGGTACACTCGGATCGACAACTATTTCACCGGACTTGGATTCACCAAGAGTGAGGCGGATGCAAAACTATAACAAATTGTGGTGGAGGGTAAGATTTTAATCATTGTTCTTTATGTTGATGATTTAATACTGACTCGTGATGAGCAGTTGATACACTCAAGCAAGGAGGACCTTGCAAAGGAGTTCGAGATGAAGGATATGGGCCTCCTTCATTATTTCCTTGGATTGGAAATATGGCAGCGAGATGGTGAAATTTTTGTGTCTCAAGGCAAGTATGCAAGGGGGATACTGGGTAAGTTTCACATGGAGGGCTGCAAACCCATGGATACTCCTCTTCCAGGGAACTGGAGAAAAGAGGATGCTACATCTGGAGAGGTAGTGGATGTTGTTGTCTATCAACAATTAGTGGGTTCGCTAATGTATTTAGTGAATACAAGACCGGACATATGCTATGCGGTGAACCAGCTTAGTCAAGCGATGGTTAAGCCTACCAAGATCTTTTGGAAGGAGGGCAAGCATGTCCTGAGATACCTGAGGGGCATATCTGAGTATGGCTTTTGGTAAAGGCAAAAGGATGAGGTGAAGTTGCATGGCTTCACAGATGCAGATTGGGCAGGCAGCCCAACGGACAGAAAGAGCACATCAGGAGGGATCTTCAGTATCGGATCTACAGTTGTTTCTTGGTACAGCAGGAAACAGAGATCCGTGGCACTCAGTTTAGAGGAAGCAAAATACATGGCAACAAGTCAAGCTGCATATGAGGCTATCTGGATGAGAAAGATCTTGGTTGGTTTGTTTGGTTCTCATTTAGATCATAAAGTGATTCATTGTGATAATCAGAGTTGCATTAAACTCTCGATTAATCCCGTGTTTCATGATTGATCTAAGCATATACATATCTGGTATCATCATATCCGAGATTGTGTGCAACGGAAGATCATGTTGCTTCAGTACATTCCTATGGAAGATCAGGATGTAGATATTCTAACGAAGGCGCTCACCAGGAGAAAATTCGAATACCATAGAGATAGGATCGGGGTGAAGAATAATCCCTTTCTTGTTGAGAGGGAGTGTTGAGATTCAACAAGATGACGATCCTAGTGAAAATTAAGCACCTACATTAGGATTGAGCCTCGAGCTATTTTTAGGTGTAAGTCTATTTTTAGAACGGATGAGGAAATTCTATTTATAACGGAAGTCTATTTATAGATGGTGAGAAAATTCTATTTATAGATGATGTTCTATTTTTAGATGTATGTGCGAAGTCTATTTATAGATGCATGTCAACTATTATTATCCATTAATAATAGTTGGACAATAAATATTAATATATTCTCATGGAGCACTTGAAATCAGTTAACTGAAGTGGCAAACCAGTTAGCTGAAGGAAATTCGAGTTCAAAGGTTGGTTGGTGGGACATGCAAGTGGACTTAGTTGTAACTGAGTGATGAAGTTGTAACAGAGTTGGATGTGTAGTTATGTGAGTTGTAAAGTAGTTTAAATCAGTTAAGTGAGTTAAACTCAGTTGTGCTAGTTGTAAGTGAACATACACTAGTGAGAGATCAGTGAATTAATTATTTAATTAATTTGCAAGTAGTGGTCTCACATGCAACTGAAGATTTAATACTGTTAACTACATGCATGTCAGATCCAGTGGAGACCCAATTGAGAGATAGGTGAAAGGGACAATTTTACTATCAGTTGTGACATTAGTGGGTGCACTCATGCAACCACACACACATTGGAGATGCCAATGAGGATTGCGCAATCAAGGCAAGCTGGATCTCATCCATTCAAGGATTGTGATCAGCAGGGATTGCGCAATGGAGGCAGGCTGTCAGGAGGCAGTAAATTGGTGCATGTATTTACTACTTTTTGTATGGCAGTGTGAGACGATTGTATATTGTACTGAGAGCTCTTGGATTAGAGTTTTGTATGATATTGTTTCATGATCCATGATATATACATAATATATGATAGTGGGGTTTTTAGCTTTATGCTTTCTCGGTAAAAACATCTGTGTTATGTGTGATTGATCTTTCTTCATGTGTTTGCAATTGGCGATCGTGTTTTAAATTTCTGCAAAGATTTTGTAGAAGCGATTCTGTATTTAATAGTGGCATATAATTGTTAGATCAGGAGAGTCCAGGCAATACATATTTGTATTAAAATTTCTACAAAATTTATCGTTTGAGAGGGTCCATATTATGAAGCTGAGAGTGAGGAGAAAAACCTTTTTTTATATAATAGGCTATTCCTACAATCCCTTTGTGAGAGGATTTATTATTCCATGTTGACCATAAAATGAATCCATCTACACGAGGGACCTTAGACTTGTCATGCTCCCATGTTTCAACTAAATAAATAATATCAATCTCACTTGGGATCTAGCTTAACATACAATCTTTACGCCATGAAAAGCCATGATAGTTCAAAAAATGATTCAAAGTGTTCCAAATTCTTATTTTTTACTCTTACTTTGGTCTCTACCCCCAATAATATCTTTCCTATTTCTAATGATTGCCCATTTTCCTTTCATTCTGAATTTTCTTACCTTTTGAACCTCCTTCCTTAATTCAATTTGTTTTGCTAGAATGAGGCCCTCACTTACAAAGATTCCCATCCCTTTAAAGCTTGGAGATTTATTGAGTATGCCAAATTTATGGTCACTACAACTTCCCCTAACATTGATCAATATATCTTTGTACTATAGTATCTTTCCCAATCTTGTTGCTTCTATGAGATAAGTTGTTTCAATTTGGGACTTATCTTTTAGTTTTCTTTAAATATTGCTACTGTATCCTCATCTTTCTGGTTTCTTATACTAGCAATTATAAAATTCAAGGCACATTGTAATTATGATGCAACTCAATTAGCTTGTTAATTTCCTCTTTGTTAGGGCTAAGTCATTATTTAGTTTTTCTTTCAACACTTTAATCCCATCTCTCAAGGTGCAATTTTCTTCAACTATTGATTGTTTTTACATTTCTTGTAGTGTATCTTCCATTTTTTGTAAACGAGTTTCAAACCCTAATATTTTACTCTAATAATTTGAATTTGTTATTGAGAATTGTCACTAATTCTATTTTATGTTCCATTTCTTTTTCTTTTGTCCTTTTTTTATTCTAATGAATCAATATGATCATAAATACTTTCTAAGGTGACTTTGCATAGCCTCCTCCTTGATAGGTTAAGGTTTTCCTAGCATATATAGTGAAATGCTCATACTTAAAAGGATAACTTACACACCTTGATTATGAGAGGTCGAGTGTATTGTCACACAATATATTGTTACAAAGTTATAATGATGTATTACTCACAAGACATATAAAATTATTTAGAATTGGCATCTTATCTTAACTGAAGAAAAAAGAAAAAAAAAGTTTTTCTTTAACATTATTTTCATTTAAATACTAGAATAAAAGTATAATTTTTCCATACATATTGTTCTCACAAAATTAATATTAGAGATTAATGTAAATTTCATTTATGTTTCAATGAAATATAATCTTCTATATATATATTTTTAAACTTCATCTCATTCCCAAATTTTAGTTTTGTTTGTTTTATTTTTTAGTTTTTATTTTATTTTTAAGTTAGGCACTTTGAAATATGTCAAATGAGGATTAAATGGACCAAAATATCATTGATACTGGTTTTCTCGAAGGGAAACTAGACCGGTAACATAAGTTTAGATTCTTGAGGTTGCTAAGAACTCGTCTAACTAGAGCATCTTGTAAATAGAAACTTATAAAAACAAGTTGGATATACTAGATATTGTCATACATTGACATGAGAAGACAAAAAAGACTACTAGTGCTGCAAGCAAAAAAATTAGTGAGTCATCACAATTATTGGGTAGAATCTCCAAGCATCCACGTTGGTTGGTCACTACCCTCATCTAAATAGAATGATATATTGGTTTATGTCCTAGCTAGAATGGCCAACTTGCGGTCTATACTATCATTTTTTCCCTCTAGCTCTACCAATATGATATAATTCTCTTTATGAGTCCTCATGTACCTTTTTATGCGGCCTACAATATTCAAATGACATTTAAACTTATGCCACCTTTGTGCCATGATTGATGAAGTGATGGGAGCACATGAAACATGCCAAGTATAGTGGGAGTTGCAACTCCCTTTCATGTGAGTTGACATCATGTCAAGTGGGGGGGGATTCCCACACTTGGACACCCAACTTGGGCAATCCAACTCCCAAAGTTAATACTATGGATTAATGTACATTTCATTTAAGGTTTAATGAAAATACTATGTTATCCCTTTATTTCCCCTTTTTGTTCTTTTTAACCTCGTGCCACTTCCATAGAGAAGGTTCTATAATGACTAATGGTAATGTAGAAACTAGCACAACCATATAAATTAAATGGAAGGTACACCGATAGACATCAAAACACTTTCCTCATGATACATCTCACATTGCTAAGGAAAAATCATAAAAATTAAATAAATTATAATTTTATTTTGAATTGATATTAACATTATTAATGTAAAAAGAATATATATATATATATATACCATTTCCAAATAAGCTTTGTTACAATACCATAGGTTACTAATATTTCCTCATGATACATCTCACATTGCTGAGGAAAAATCATAAAAATTAACTAAATTGTAATTTTATTTTGAATTGATATTAACATTATTAATGTTAAAAGAATATATATATATAACAAGATTCTTAACTATCGAAATTGACCCATGCGTTCCTATGGAGATTCTCCATTTCCAAATAAGCTTTGTTACAATACCATAGGTTACTAATATCACATGCCCAAAAAACCATAACTTATGTTCATATGACATTTTTTTAACAAATCAATTTAATTAAAATGACATAAAGAACGTAACTACTTGTGAGATAAACCTTTGATTTGTTACTACTACTAAGACTAGTGCAACCATATAAATTAAATGACTAGTAAATGTCTATAGGCATCAATCCATAATAAACATCAAAACACTTACTTCATAATACATCCCACTTTGCTAAAAATAAAATAAAAAATAATCATAAAACTAACTAAGTTATAACTTTAATTTAAATTATTTTTCTTAATTATAAAAATAATTAATATATATCTATATATAGATTCTTATATGTGTAGATTTATTCCTGATTCCCCGTGAGATTCTTAATCTATAAATAGGCTTTGGTACAGTATCATGGCTTATCAATACCACATGCCCAAAAAAACCATAACTCACTTCATATGACACTTGTTGATATGACATTTTCAAAAATTAATTAATTTAATTAAAAGGGAAAAAAGAGTGTAACTACTTTGGAGATAAATCTCATCATTTGATTTGTATATACTACTAAAAATATTATGAATGTTACGTGGAAGTTAAATCCCTACTTTTTTCCCGAGGGAAAAATTGTAATTTTCATTAATTAAAAATGAAAATTACATGTTGTAGGTGCTCAAATAGCACATAAAAAATATTGCTAACCAAACAACAATCATCATAGATGATATGTCCATATGAGATCTCAGATTTTTACCAAAATACATAAGGAAAGAATTAAAAAAAACCATCATAGCAAAAAAGAAGTTTGATGTGACTGACATAAACACTGCCCCATATCAAAACTGTGAAGTAACTGTATGCAAAAATATAAAAAATGCAAGAAATAAGGTGTCCCAAAATCAATCATGTTCTGCTATTGCCTGATAGTCCTCAATAAAAGGTCTATGGTAGTACTCATAATGATCATTCCCATTCTGTTATAGAATCTGCCATATCCCACGGGCTTGTTATGCGCCTTCATTGGAAAGACTATCAGAAATTGTGTTCCTTTCCCCGAAAATACGACGACATGTAATGAGATCAAAATGCCTCTTGATCATCAATACTTCATCCAATATAGGTTTGAGTGTGTGAACATGACAACTTGAGTGCTGATTAAACCAATCTATAACCACCCTAGAATTACCAAAAAATTGTAACTATCGACACACTTTTTCAATGGCAAATAAAATGAGCAATTTGAGACTAAGAAGTTTTGCATAATTGTCGATGGTTAAATTCCTCCTAACTACCTAATAATTATTGATAATAAAATTAAAATTTTGGAAGCCCTATTCCTAAATATACAAGCAGCATATACATTTTAAAATATTTTATAAAGGTTAATCCCTACCATCCACCTAATAATTATTGATAGTTAAATTAGCAATTGCCCCTAAAGGTGCAAAGGTACAATGAAGGAATTAAACATGCCTATGATGTTACTGCAAAAATGTGGCAGCAAAGGAAATATAACAACCTAAAGGGTGGAGGATGGAGGGGAGGAAATGTGTTCAGGCTTGCAGTAGTCACACACTTGTGTCGATGCCTGTCTGACAGATGTTACTCGAACCACCTGGCTAAATCATTTTTTTCCAATCATACTACTATGCCAAAATCTTATATACATATTATATCCAAGCTATAACATGCAAGGTAATGAAGAGAAACATTACCATAGGTCCTTGTGGGCACCGGCGCACAAAAAATGTAATTACATAGAGGAAATGACTAAAGTCAACGTGTGTTGATAATGAGATTAAATAAATAACATATTTCACTAGAATGACCTTCGGGTTCCATGATATTCTGCAATCAACATAAAGAAGGGGGTTTGTTTTAGAATTTTAGCTATATCCTTTTAAAAATTTTAAATTAATTTGGAGCCATTTTCCTAGAGCCATTAATTCCAGTTTTAAATTTAAATTTAAATTTTGTTTAGCAAATATTTGTTGGAATTGCAAATTTATGTGGTGTAATTTACATAATCCAAGTGTCCAAGTAAACTTTAACAACATTGTATCCATTTATGCATTCAAAAATACAATTTAAAAAATGAAAAGTTACACATGCTATATGCATATATAGAACTAATATAGATCCATTTTGAAGAGGATTAAATCTCTTGAGGTGCATACTTTTTTTTTTCAAGTTTTGCACTCTAAAAGAGGTCCCATAGGAATTTTTAGCCTTACTGATGTTAAAATTTTATTTCTTTCTTTCTCATCTTTCTAGAAGTAATGACGATTGCCTTTGCACAACTCGTGTGGGTGCCACAATAACGAATGCCCATGTAAGTTAACTATAGTTAAGAAGTCTTTATGTCAAGGATGACCATTCTTAAACAAAAAAATACCCCATAACATCTTAGGTTGAACACGATTTAAGTCGAGACTTTATCATAATGAGTTAAAGCAATTTTGTGTGGGAGTATCTTAAGAATCCCCAAAGACGAAATTCTATATGAACTTGACAATAAATTTAGATATTTTATGTTATATAAAAAAATTGGTTATGTTATGATCTCACTGTAAATTAGTTGAAAAAAATCAAAATTAAGCCCATTTATTTTTTCAATTAGACATTTTATATCATTCTACCTAACAAAAATACCTTAACCACCTAAAAGAAATCTTTAAAAATACATAATTTAATGTAAACCTTATCATATTTATTAATATGCTAGCATGTGTAAAAAGCCATGCCGAAAATCAAAATTAAAATCAACCTATGTAAAACCCTTGTAGTTCCAAGATGAAGATAATTCATTATATTTTAATAAAATAAAAACTATTTTCTTGTAAAAGTTTTTATGACTTTGGTAATTGATCATTTATTTATATTTTATTTTCAATGTCATATTATGGTGGTGCATATTTATTTCTGATTTCTTAGTAATTTAAATGCGTAATATAATTGTAAAAAGTATGGTTATCATGTTTTTATTAATATAAAGATTTAAATGTGAATTCTTTTAAAATAATGTTAATTAAAAGCGAATTTGATTAACTCCAATTTTTTTATTTTATTTTTGACAGAAACGGTTGTGTGATATTAATATTCATCATCTTGGCCTGAATGCCAGAAATCTGATTACATTAAGGATGTCTAAATCCTGATGCATCTTACTGCTAATATTGAAAATGCAGCCGAAGCTTGCAAACTTCTTCCATGACAGACAATCTAAAAATTCGATTTCAGAGATTTTCCCTAACTTAAAGATACAAACAAATTTATTTAGGAGCCAACAGTAAAACATGACCACGGACAGCTTATGGGATAGGTTCCCAAGATTCTTCCTCGTCTTTCATCTTGACCCCGGCAGAGAGGAGGGTAGCTTTATTGGCTTCAATGTCCGCCTGTTTATTGTGAGTTCTCAGCACATGATAGTAATTCAGCTTCTGAAAAGCGTTTTCCATACCCTTAATTCTGGATATCAGCCTTGCTAGTTTGAGATCCGAGGCTGGGGAGTTGGAAACCATTGCGTTTATAATGATCTGGGAATCCCTATGACATTAGCTTCACTTATATTTAAATCTTTGAGGATCTTGAGGCCTTGGTAGAGGGCCAAAGCTTCAGCTTGAACGCTGGATGAGAATCCAAGCCCCCAAGCGAAGGTATGGATTTTTTCCCCAATTGGACTTACAACAACACCTCCAGCACCGGCTTTGCCCGAATTGCCCTTTGCTGCCCCATCAAAAAAGAGAGAGTGCCTTGAATGTGAATTGAGCCAGTCTTGAAGGTCAGTTTCGGACTTCCTTATTTGCCAGTCTTTGAGAGGAGGGACGTTTCTAACTGCTGATTGAAATTGCAAGTCAAGGGAAGATCCCCAAGCAATGTCCTGTTGGCTGAGATTGGAATCATCTTTTATATCAGTCAAGCACTCCTTTAGATGACATTTAATCCTGATTTCTAAGACCTTGTGATTCTGTTTAATATTTATGAAGATTCTTCTGTTTCTTTATAGCCAGATATGCCAACAAATAACCTTAGGAAGGACAGCCCATGCGGATTTAATTAGCTGATTTTTAGAAGGGGGGCCAGGATATCTGATTGCCCAATTAGAAAAGAGATCAGCAGTGGAACGAGGGAGCAAAAAGTTGGGATCCAAATTGTGAATGAAGGAGGACCAGATCTGCTTAGAGAACTTGCATTCGAGGACTAGGTGGGCAGCAGTCTCTGCATTTTCATTGCACAGCGAGCAGATGGAGGGACCATAGAGCCCTTTTTTCTGCAAGATTTCATACGTAAGGATCATGCCGTGGCAAAGGAGCCAAGCAAAGAAGTCGACTTTGGGCCATGAAGGAAAACGCCAGACCCCCTGCCAAGGTGCAGGGTCAGGAGGGACGTAAGGCCTCTCTTTCAGCTTGTCATATCCCATGGAGACAGTGTAACCTTTGGCATTCGGCCCCCAACCTTTCACATCTTTTTTCCTCATGCGCGTGGGTGCCAAGCCATGGAGGAGGTCCAACAGCGTGGACCATTCGAGTGTCAGGTGAGCCGGCACCTCAATTCGTTTCCACCCTGCCCAGGCAGAGTCTTTCCAAGAAGAAATATCCCACAACGAACACAGCCCCTCTCTATCCATCCAGCAACGCAGCGCTCTAATGGAGGCTCTGTCTTCAATTGGGTCCTTATTCATAATTTTATCAGCCCATATATTGATCTTTTTGCCATTTCCTGGAATCCAATAGGAGTGCGCTTTGATTAAGGGAGCAGCTTTAACATACAGTTTGAGAAAAGACGAATAAGGCAAATGGATTACATTTTCTAAATAGGAGGAACGAGGACCCCTGAAATACTTTTTCCAGAGAGCCAATTGGGCCCAGCCAGGCTTGGGCGCTATGATCCTCCAAATAATCTTAGCTGCCATAGCCACGTTTTGTTGACAAAGATTTTTGAAATTTAACCCACCCTCCCTCAGAGGCTTGGAGATGGTTTCCCAACTGATAAGGGGAATCTTGTTTTCATTCTGTTTACCTCCCTTCCAGAAAAACCTCCGCATGAATTCTTCCATTTTTTTTAATATACTTGCTGGAGCGAGAAGCACAGCAAATTGAAATAGGGGAAGACTGGAGAGCACAGATTTAATAAGGACATATTTGCCAGCAGTGTTAAGCCAGGAGAAGCCCCAGGCTTGGATCCTAGACTTGAATTTTTCCAGCTGAGGGAGCCAGTCTTTGCTTGTAGATTTCTTATGGAAAACAAGAAGGCCCAAGTATTTAAAGGAGATCCAATTGGAGGAGGCAGCAAAACCCAAACATCTAGAAATAGCGGAGAGCAATATGGGCGAGGTGTTCCAGCTGTAGATATGACATTTGTTCTTATTTACAACGCTGCCAGAGGCTTCACTGAAGTCATCCAAAACTGCTTTAAATTTAGAGGCGGAGGAGAGAGAGGCAACTCCCAAAAACAGAGTGTCGTCCGCAAATAGGGCATGGTTTATATTTTTTACCCCTCTAGCAATACACAGTCCGTTGATATCTTGATCTTGCATCTTTTTGTCTAACAGGTAGCTGAGGACAGAGGCTTGGATGACAAAAAGCAGAGGGGAAAGAGGACACCCCTGCCTTAGCCCTCTTGAAGCTTTGAAGAAATCAGTGGCTCTTCCATTTACAAGAGGAGCGATCCAAGGCTCCGAGATGCATGCCCGGATCCATTTGATGAAATTTGCTCCAAAACCAAACTTGCTCATTGCTTTTAAAAGAAAGCTATGATTTACACGATCAAAAGCATTTGCTAAATCAAGTTTAATCACCATACCTTGTTCTTTTCGAAGAAGACTTGAGTGGATTGCTTCTTGAACAAGGGTGAAGTTGTCCACGATTTGCCTTCCTTGAATGAAGCCTCCTTGGTTATCCAGAATTATTTTGGGAAGAATGAGCTTCAGTTTATTTGCAATAACTTTAGTGATAATCTTGTACCCAGTATTGCATAAGGAAATCGGGCGGAATCTGCTGAAGTTGTTGGCACCTTTTTCCTTTGGTATTAGGGCTAGGAAAGCGGAGTTTGTGCTACCTCCTATTTTCTGAGCATTTTGAGACTTCTGAACCTTTTTGAGCAGATCCTTTTCAACAATCGGCCAACAAACTTGAAGGAACCTGGCGGAAAAGCCATCCAGCCCGGGGGCCTTATCCGGATCCATATCAAAGAGGGACTTTTTGACTTCGTCTTTGGTGACTTTGGCCTCAAGGATCTCATTCATACGAGGAGAAATTGCAGAAGGAATGATGTCAAGCAGATCTGAGTATTGGTCCGAGTCCTTATCCTCACTATACAAGTTTTGAAAGTGAGAGAAGGCTGATTTTTTAATGTCTTCAAAATCCTTGAAGGTGGCGTTATCCTCCTTAATCTCAGAAATAGTGTTGAAGCTTTTCCTGACTTGGGTTTGTTTGTGGAAAAAGGCAGAGTTCCTGTCCCCTGCTTTGAGCCAGAGATTTCGAGATTTTAATCTCCAGTATTCTTCTTCAGCTAGGCAAGCTTTATGATAGCGTTGTTGCAAATGAGCCTCTTGGTCTAGGATCTCCTCTGTGACAATAGCGTGCTCCATATGAGATTGATGAGAGGCGAGAGAGACTTTGATGGCTTTTCTTTCTATAGCCGGGTTGGACAGGGTTTTTGCCCATCGTTTTAGATCGCCCTTTACCCTTCTGAGTTTTTCCTCCCAGATATAGAAGGGAGAACCATTGACAGGCTGACTCCAACAATCTTTGAAAATTTGCATGAAGTTTGATTCTTTGACCCAGAGAGGACTAAAACGGAATGGAATAGGGCCCAGGTCTGGATGGGCCAGGAGTTCAAGCTTTATAGGCTTATGGTCCGATACGCTGTTAGCAAGGATGTGCATTCTGGGTTCTAATCCTAGTAACATAAAGGAGCTTTGTATGAAAAATCTATCTAATCTGGCAGCGATATGACCAGGGCCCACTCTTTTGTTAGACCAAGAGAACTTACCGGAAGAGGGTTTGATATCTAGCAAGTCCCAGTCCTGCAGAAGATCTTCTGCCCATTCCCTTGCCGGATCACGAACAGCGCTGCCTCCTCTTTTTTCAGACGAGTGGAGCATGAGATTAAGATCTCCAGCAATAATTATATTTTCCAGATTTGCCAGGTCTGCTTGTTGCCTTATAGTATCCCAACATTCCTTTTTTTCCCCAACATTGACCGGAGAATAAACATTGAAGAGGCAAAGTATTTCCTTGGTATCCAGATTTTTCATTTTCAGCAGCAACCAGTGAGTATTTATAGCCTCAAAGGTGACTACAAATTTGTTAGGGTTCCATAGAGTGCCAATCCCTCCCGAAGCTCCCCGGGCACAGATTGCTCTTGCTTCACTTTTGAACCAAAGTTTCTTGCATACTTGCAGGAAGACTACGTCTTCCAACTTAGTCTCCTGGACGAGAAGTATGTCTGGGATTTCTGTTCTTATTAAGCTTCTCATGGCTTCTTCCTTGACTTTACTCCCCATACCTCTGCAATTCCAGGAGATGATCTTCATTATTTATGTTTCTGATGGGCCCCCTTGGAGCCATGAGTCTAATTTTTCAACATCCTTGGCTTTGAGGCAAGCAACTTTTCCAGAGTTGGTTGACTGCCCCGTAACTTATCTTTGTAAGTCTCCTGCTCTCTTTTTTCCCTGTCAGATTTACGGCCTCTTGTAGATCTTCGTACCGAGGTTTGGGATTCTCCTATTTCTCCTTCCTCCTCTGACTCGTCCGTTTCTTGCTCTTCTTCCTCATCATCTAAGGGCATACCATTGGGATCTTCAGCACTTGGTCCGTTGAGGGAGGCTGAGGGAGTATCTTTGCTAGGAGAAACTGGATCTTGTGTCTCGTTCTCCTGAGAATCTTCTGTCAGCTGGCTTAAAGGGTCAAATTTGTTTCCTTGCGCCTTTTTGGGGGGGGCGTTGAACATTGGCCTGTTGAGAGCCTTTTCCAGAGGGTCCTCCCAGTTTTTGCCCTTTGTGATTGGTTTTTACTCGTTTGACTTGGTTCCAACCCTCTTCAATCCCTTTCTTCGGCTCAGCGTTGGACGGACAGTTTCTAGCAAAATGTCCATGAACATGGCATTTCCTGCATTTAAACGACAATTGCTCATAGTCCAAGATCTGAACATGAGACCAGCTTCCGACTTTGATTTTTATAGCCTCTGGAAGACCAACCTCTAGATCTACTTCCACGCAGATCCTGGCACAGTCGTACTAGTCCTTATTGTTTGCCCGATCTATGAATTTCCCGAGAGTGTTGCCAATGTGTCTCAAGGAACTCCAGTTCTAGCAGTGAACTGGGAGGTTTGGAAGACGAACCCACACCGGAACAGCCTTGGGGACATCGACAGCCGGATCAAAGTCCGGAGTCCATTTGTTCAGATAGAGGCCCTGAGAACCCATGAAATACGGCCCATTTTGAAAGATCAAGTCTTTGTCTTCTTTGGAGGAGAATTCGAAGAGGAAGTACCCTTTTCCCAGAAAGTAAGAGGTGACCTTTTCCTTAATCAAAGGAGCCCAGTTCCTACTAACCCATTGCTCAGTAGATTTCGGAGAAGGCCACAGACCCGTGAACTGGCCAATGAGACCTCGATCCGCCAAAGATAAAGCTACTTGAATGGGGGCCTCCGGAGGCAAAGAGATCTCAGGAATTTCATCGAGCTTCTTAACAAATTTGGATGCTTCGCTTCTTTTCTTCTGAGGCAACCCGGCAAGAAGCTGGTTGAAGGCGTCGAAGGCGGGAGTAGAATGAGAATCCGTAGCAGCACCCAGCGTCTCCATAGGGAGGGCCTGAGGCCGGCCGCCGCAGGGGAAGCCACGCAGCAGAAACCCTAGCAAAGCTCAGGATGCGCAGGGATAGCCTTCGGATCCAGCCTAGACATTGACCCAACACAGCAGAGGCAGTAGGAGGCAGCAAGAACAACAGGCCGCAACAGGAGCAGCAGGCCCTGCGAGGGCAGGCGCAGCGTAGGGGCACTCGCGAACGAAGCAAAGTCTTGAAGGATCCAACCAAGCAGCGGCAGAAGCAGGAGGCCCTGCCAGAGCAGGCGCAACCATAGAGGCTGCAGCGCGCAGGGAGAGCAGCTAGGGTTTGCAGGGGCTGCAGCGCGCAGGGAGTCCTCTAATGTTACCGATGTTAGGATATTAACTCCAATTTTTTTATAACTATCTTAAAAAGTAATTATATTCAAAAAAATATAATAATTATAATATTCTTTTAAAAATTGAAATATTTAGTTTAAATGAAAGTGAATTGTTTAATTGATGTGAATGTTAACATTGTTAATAATTTTGTTATTATGCTTTACTTTTCTTTAATAATGAGTGAGTAAACATTTTCCCTATTTTTAATTTGAAACAATTAGGAAACACTCCTCACTCTTGATTTGAAGGAGTACCTACTAACTATATGATATGCATTTATAGTATGGAAAATTTGCACATTATTGAATTGTTTATTTTACATATATTTGTTTTGTATGTGGAATGAAGAAATTATAAATCTCAATTTCATATTAATAAAGTATAAATATAAAGGAGAGAAATATAATATATATAAAAAAAACTTTAAAAGTAT
Organism: Pinus albicaulis; assembly: GCA_034641835.2. NCBI lineage: Eukaryota > Viridiplantae > Streptophyta > Pinopsida > Pinales > Pinaceae > Pinus > Pinus albicaulis. The sequence continues at coordinate 667,776,499 of CM076584.1, read as the reverse complement.
GTGCTTCTTTGGTAAAATATTATAGGTTTAAATTCAAAAAGGATTAAAATATATATACCTTTATAAAGTTTAAATGAAAAAATCTCATAGATTAGTTTAATATTTAATTTGACCATAATCTTAAAATTAAATTATCATTATTATTATTATTCTTTTTCAAAAACATTAAAAATAAATAAATAACAAACATTAAAATTTAATTAAATATATTTATTCCTACTTTATCCCGAGATTCTTAATTTGTAAATAGACTGTTATAATATCATGGGACATTATTATGGCTTATCAATATTACATGCCCAAAAAAACCATAACTTATTTCATATGACACTTATATACCATTTTTTTAATTAATTAATTTAATTAAAATGGTTAAAAAGACATAACTACTTTGGAGATAAATCTCAATCATTGATTTATGTATACTATTATGAAAATTCTAGAATAGTTTAAATCCTTACCATCCACCTGTTGAAGCTTGCAACAAGAAATAGTGAAATTGACATCTAGAAACAACATCCTTGATCCTAGTGAAAATAAGCATCTACACTAGGTGGGGCCCACACAAGCTATTTTTAGGTGGATGTCTATTTATAGATGCATGAGCAAATTCTATTTATAGATGCATGTCTATTTATAGATGTATGTGCAAGTTCTATTTATAGATTGCATGTCTATTTATAGGTGCATGTCGACAATTATTATCCCTTAATAACAATTGGACATTAAACAACAATCTATTCTCAATGAGCACTTGGAAATAGTTAACTGAAGTGGCAAATCAGTTAGCTATAGGAATTTCGAGTTAAGTGGTTGGTTGGTGGGACATGCAAGTGGACTTCAATTGTAACAGAGTGATTCTAGTTGTAACAGAGTTGGAAGTGCAGTGGTGCATTAGTTAATGCAAGTTGTAAATTAGTTTAACTCAGTTAAGTGAGTTAAAGTCGGTCGTTCTAGTTGCAACTGAAGATACACTAGTGAGAAATCAAGTGAATTAATTATTAATTAATTCACACTCAATGGTCTCACATGTAACTGCTATTTTTACTACTATTAACTACATGCATGTCAGCTCCAGTGGAGACCCAGTTGAGATGTAGGTGAAAGGGACAATTGACTATCAGTTGTGACATTATTGGTTGCACACATGCAACCACACACACATTGGATGTGCCTATGAGGATGGCGCAGTCAAGGTAGGCAAGAATCATCCATTTAGAAGTTCTTTACCATCAGGGATTGCGCAGTGGAGGCAGGCTATCTGGAGACAGTAAATTGGCTAAGGAACTTTTGTATGACAGTGTGATACAATTAGCTATTGTACTGAGAGCTCTTGGAATGGAGCTTTATATGTAATTGTTTCATGATCCATGATATAAGACATAATAGAAGATAGTGGGGTTTTTAGCTTTATGCTTTCCTGGTAATTATTTGTGTTATGTGTGATTGATCTTTCTTCATGATATTGTGATTGGCGATTGTTGTTCAAATTCCACAAAGATTTTTTAGAAATTATTCTGTATTTAACAATGGCATATAATTGTTAGATTAGGAGAATCCAAGATATACACGCATATTGTATAATTTCTACACCACCTAATAATTATTGATAAGAATTCATAATTGTTTAATGTGGACCTTAGCTCATATATGCAAATGGATATATGTGTTCTTCTTTCTGCATAAGCACATATAAATATGCATGACTTATTTTTGTATGTAATCTTATGCCTTCATCAATGATGTGGTGAAATATTTTGTTACGTTGCATTGACTTTTAATAAATTTTAGAAATTAGATTTGTGCTAGGTGGGGATATATGTGTTTTTCTTTATGCGTAAGCATATATACATAAGCACTTATTTGTGTATGTAAACTTATACCTTCACTAATGACGTGGTGAAATATTTTGTTAGGTTGTATTGACTTTTAATAAATTTAAAAAATTAGATTTGTGCGAGGTGGCTCCTCACCCACTAATTTTCTAGGGATTTGAGATAATTTCAATTCTAATAAGTTCCTCCATGATAAGTTCCTCATTATTATTTATAACATTAATTTATATAAGCAAGCTTTATTTTGCAAAATGGTCCATTACTTTTAATAAATTAGATTTGTGCGAGATGGCTCCCCCCACCAATTTTCTAGAGATTTGAAATTACGCCAATTCTAATAATTTCCTCCATAATAAGTTCCTCATTATTATTTATAACATTTATTTACATATAAGCAAATTTTATTTAGTAAAATGATTCATTTTAAATAAGATGTGTAATTCCTTTTTTTTCTTAAGTTAAAATTGGCCATGTCAAAACAACACACAATACTTAGCCTAACCAATAAAAAAAAAGCACACCTTCAACGTAATTAAAATTATAAAAACCCTATTAAAAATAAACACACATTAACTTAAATTTATATAAAAAATTAAATGTCCATAATTTAATTGATATGCCATATCTTTATCAAAATTAAGATTGTCATATTCATAAAATCTCTTCATACCCTTTTATGAAAGGTCACTTGCAATTACCAAAGTATTCTCTTTCTACCCTAAAAGATATTCCTCAACCTATACTTGTAAACATACATTAGATCCTTTCTATAAAATTGTAGTTTACTAAAGTTCTGACTCTATTCCCTTTATCATTCAACCACTATGGTTTAAGGTGATCCTCATCCTTTGAGTTTTTAGTTTATGTCAGGTTTCTCAACTTACCTCACTCTTAAAAATATAAATTTTATAAATACTTTATTAACACTTCCAATACTAAAAAAAATTATTTTCATAATCCAAAACTTAATTTAAAAACCATTGTGATATAAAGTATCAGAATATAAATGAATGAGAAAAAACTTAATTCAATCTATATTTAATTTTAATTAATCCCAAACATTTTTTTATATATGGTTTTAGTCCAGAAAAGTATAATCACATCTTTAGGACACAAAAATATGTTGTATAGACAAGATGACCTAAAATGGGAATTCTCACTTTGATAATTGATATTGCGCTTACCATTTGCTTTTTTAATCACAGCTATTGCCCATCATTCAAAATATGAACTTTGCAAGAGGGGGCATATGAATGAAACGATTTTCCCGCACACGGAGCGGCCGCCGCAATTCAGTTAACGAAGTGATCAACGAAACAAGCAGTTTGAAAACGAGTATTCGTTCACGAGGGTTCAGACTTTTAATACTTTTATTTGCATGTTCAGAGGAGAAGGGAATGCATATTTAAAAACGTGCGTACAGGCTACCGATGCTAATGCAGGCCGGGTGTTTTTAAATAAGACAAGAGCATCAAAGATGATGTCATCGGCCCTGAGAAGTGCCCGCCGTTTGCTTCTTGAAACATCCATTGCCTCTGTCTCACATCCTCGACATCTCCCCTCCACTGCTATTCCGTTTGGGAATCCTTCATTTGATCAACAGGTTTGGATTCATAGACTTCACCTCTTGTAATGCAATGGCTCCTTTTATCTGTATGTATGAATATGCACACTTTTCAGTCCAGTTCATTTTGTCGAATGAAGATTTCACCCATCCTAAACAGGAGCTCCTTGGCGTTTCAGTAAATGTCATGATTTTCCTCTAATGATTTATCACAGTTAATAATAATAATAAGAATGATTTATCAGAGAATGTACTGCTGGGGCTACTGTCAGGAGTAGAAGTGTGCAAGGTGATTCATGCGGACAGTTCTTTCTTGTGGAAAGAGGCCCCGAGTGAGTGTGTATATCCCAATGACGCCGCTTAGGGCAAGTCTAGTTGAATTTAGTTCAAAGTAAATTTGAATAAATTGAACTCAAATTTCGGACATTCTGCAAATACTTCAGTATCTTATCCTAGGAAAAAAAATGCTGAAACTCACTTAAATTTAGGACGACAGGAAACTTTTTATGCAATTTAGTGAAATACATCGGCCCGTGCTAACTGAACTGGACCCAGATTTGATAATACATTTTCCATAAGATTTTATTTTTTTGTTTTATCTGTAACTCCATGCTTGTTAAGCACCTATGGTCTCTACTTTGGCACCAGTCTCTATGAGTTTATAAGGCACCAACAGTGCCACTATGACACTGGCCCTTATGAATATTCCGTCATCATGGTATAGGGTGTTACCTTGTAACTTGCTAGTCACTTCAGCAAAGGATGGAACTCTGGAATTTAAAGGAATTCTTTGTTTTTTATATCTTGTATATGTCTTACTGAGATGGTATGGAAAGGAGATAGTTTATGTAGTTACATGATAAACCATCATGTTGGTTTTAAATTGGATACATTCTGCCCCTGCATTTTGAGACAGTACATGTCCACAGTATCTGGGTAGCACGGGTACTTTTAGGAATACTGGAAAAAATGCCACCTAGTAGAAAAACCTCACAGAATGCAGTTCAAAGAATTCCTCCGTCTTGAGATTTAATAAGTGACAGGTGGCATTGTATCATAGTTACACCTTACTATTTGTAACACTCCTATGATACCTTACTATTTGTAATACTCGACTCAGGGAGGCTAATTGGAGACATAATCCCTTTGCTTATTCAAACAACTCTTTCACTTCCCCTACCATCCCACTAATCACCTGATTGGTTGATTCCACCTATAACTTCATTGATTGATTAGATTTTTTTTTGGAACTCTATGTAGTCTTATATAAACATAATGATATATGAACTGTACAGTACATGTACTTTTACAACATTTTTCTTTCTCATTTTGTCTTATTGTGCAAGTATTCTTGTTGCTGGTTGTGTGTACATATCATTTGTGTCAGACACTTCGGTTAGGCCTGCGAAGTTCTACAATTCTAGAGCTCTCTTTTCCCAGATTTCAACTTTGATCCCTGCATCTACGCTGATCATTGTTCAAATCTCTTCCATCAAGGAAATTTTGTGAGATCCAGTCATGGGTGCTTCTTGGCAGCCGTGCAACACGTTGTTGGCCCATTCTCCCTAAATCTTTTGAATTCCTGCCTATTAATGCAAATTTACTGGTCCATAAAATTTTGTATTTGTTTATGATCTCATAGACTTGGTGTTCTATGTGATTTTTTCATTTTAAAACAAAAAACTTGCCAGAACCACCATAAAATTCTCATCTGGAAGCAAGCTGCAAAACTCCGTGGAAGGGTTGCTATAGCTCGCGTATTCTGCAACTGTTATAATTCATTTTTGTCAAAATCATGAAACATTTTTGAGACTTGTGATATTTTCCCCTCAAGCCAAGTTTCCTTATTCTGTCTCATTTCTAGTAGAATATTTCCCCCGACTAGCAGATTTTGTTTTTGCGTGACACCCAAGTGTGACATTGATGCTCATAAGAGTCCGAAATTCACCATCTTCCAGCTAAATAACAATGGCAATATAGCAAATCCTTGGCATATTCACTCTCAGAACAATGGTTTTATTTGGTAGTACAATGCCAAAAGCTAATTGAGTAGATGGATTGATTTGTAAACTGCAGTAAACTATTCCACTAGAACAGTGTGTCAATATATCTTAATAGTTTTAATTTTAGATCTCTATTATGCAATGCTCATTTATTATTATAACTCAATATTACTGAAATAAACAAGAGCCAAACAATAAACACCACACTTTCTACACAATAAACAATAGACATACCCTGCGAAACGTAAGGACTATGGCTTTCTCTTTTTTTCTCAGATATGAAATGCAAACTCACTTTGGATTTGCCATAGTCATTGTGGCCTGTATCGCTGTTACAATAGCTTCTTCTTCCTTTGTTTTGCTCATAATATCCCATTCCTTTGCCCCGTGCAACCATGGAATGGTAATCAATACAATAATAGTGGAACGCCTTACTTTCTAGTGGCCCAATATTTAACATGTCCCAATAGCTATTTAGGGTTATTGTTAATTTTGGACAACTAGGTCCAACCTCCATGTTGTGATGCTCAGATGAAGATGCCAATATTTTTATTGGACTCCTCTTTCGGAGAGGTGCCAGATCGATAAGATCATCTTGATCCGATGAGCAGAACATTTATTTTGAATTTATTCAAAATATGTGCAGCTCGGCCTGAAGGTTTGGAGCCCTAGCAGTTGTGTCACACATCCTCATTGATGGATATAAATTGGTCAACGTTAGAGGACATTTTCATTCATCACATCCTCACACATTTCTCTCTCATCATCTGATTGGTTCGATCACCTTGGAGGCTCTTCTCTTCACACGTGGGAAATTTTAGCAAGGAGCAGATTCTGTTTTCGGCCAAGGGTTTCTACTGCAGCATTGACTAGCATTGACTTTGGTCAACGCATGGTCAAATTGACCTGAAACTCTCCCAATCTTTCGATTTCCTCAATCCGCATTTTTTGACACAATTCCCGAGGTTGGATGTTGACTTTGACTTGGTTGCGTTGACCTTGTTGCTGCTGTTTGTGTTGACTGAAAGCATTGACTTTTGGGGTTGACTGATATGGCTGTCCTAGAGGGTTGTGTGACACTTCTGGTTAGCTGACCGTATTGAGACTTTGCTGGTTGAAGCATTCTATTGACCGCCGTAACGTACCAACACACTTCTATATTTTTGGCTTGTCTTCTGTCGATCTACTGGTATGTTCTGTCAACATTTTACTTTCTCGTTTATGTGATTGCTGACTGATATTGGATAAAAAGTAAAGTTGCATCAAACATAGAACATCTACAAAAATTTACATGGTATCAGAGCTGAGGTGAAGACAAAGCCCTAGTTTGTAGCAATCACCGAAGAAGAGGATGGGTTCCTCAAACTACAATGGCTTTAAGGCTGATGACAAATTGACTGGGAAGGATGACTTCCATGCTTGGAAGATGACATTGGATCTTAATTTGGAAGACCAAGATGTCATGGACTATGTGCAGGGTAAAATCCAAGAGCCTCCATCCACTGCAACTGCTGCTACCAAATCAAAGTACAAGAAGGGGGAAATCAAAGCAAAGCTGATGATAAGGGACCCAATTCATAAGAGGCTGGTTGCCTACATCTCTGAGCTGGGCACATCCAAGGAGATGTATGATAAGTTGGTCAACATGTTCAAGGCCAACAATGCGAATCAAGTCCTATTCTACAAGAACCAATTGAAGAATCTGAAGAAAGGCAGGGATGAGTCTGTTCAATCATATTTTGTGACGCTGACTGAAATCAGGAATACTCTTTTGGCTATTGGTGAGACAATAGTTGATCGAGAGATGGTTCTTATCGCACTTGGAGGTCTCTCATCCAAATGGCATTCTCAATAACAATGTGATACCTGATTTTGACAAAGTACTATTGAGATGCGTACAAGAAGAGACAAGGATGAAGGAATATGAAAATGAAGGAAATGTTGCCTTCATTGCTCATACTAAGAAGAACTTTGGTGGTCCAAGGAACAAAGGAAGAGCAGGGGCCCAAGGAAAGAAAGGCAAGCGTTACAATTGTCACAAGCCTGGCCACTATGCTAGAGAATGCCCTTTCAAGAAGGTTTCTCTCGATGATGATGACAACAACAACAACCGGAGGAATGGAAATCAAGGAACAATAGGTTCAAAGGGAAGACGAAGGCTTCCTCTGCTGGAAATGGGCAACCTTTCAAAAGGTCGAGAAATTCTAGGTATGAGGAATCTAATGTTGTTGATAAAAGAAATGAATTCATTCTTGTATTTGCCCTCTCTGCTGCATCTCCACCGGACACTATGCATGTCTGGTTGATAGATAGTGGTGCCTCAAGGCACATCATTGGGTTCAAGGAAGCACTTTTTGATATGGTTGAGAAGGATACTAATCTGGAAATTACCCTTGGAGATAATGCCACATATTCCGTGAAAGCGACAGGGATTGTGACCCTCCACTTGTCTCAAGGACAAGTCCTCTGCCTGCAAGATGTACTATATGTACCTGATTTGAAGAAGAACCTTGTGTCTATATCGGCCATGGAAGACAAAGGTTTCAATGTGGCATTCATTGATGGGAAGGTGCGCATCTGGAAGAAGAGTTTCAAGGAAGCTATCACAATTGGGTTTAGAATTGATACACTCTACCAGGTTGGAGGAAGTCCACTGGGAGCGATGACATGTGATACTATTCGACAGACTGAACTATGGCACCGGAGGTTTGGACACCTTCACTACAAAGCCCTTCCCAAATCAAGGAAGGTGGTGACGGGGATGCCTGAATTCACAAATGATCATGAAGGTGTATGTCAGGGCTGTGCCGAAGGAAAGCATACAAGGGGACTTGTTGACCACATTTTGTTAACGACCCCATAGCAGTACACCCCCATTTTTTCAAATGGGACTTATCATGTTCGAGGTTCATGTCATCCAGATTTCTTCGACAACCGACATTTTTTATAAATGATGTAAACCCATTCTGCATGTTTATGATGTGAATGATCTAAGTAAGACCGTCATGTATGTAACAACCTAGGTAAGCCTAGTATGTTGGTGACGATTTCTATCCTAGGAGGTTTTTTGTCTCACTGATTTACTTGTGTTTTTCGACACAAGTTATCGGTAGAGTTTTTCCCTCCAGCGTCAACCCAAAGCTAGGGTGGATTTTGTCATCAACATGCTAAGTGAGTCCTAGTGTTTTCTATCGAGTCCTTGTAAAAGCAGTTTGGGAATAATCCTAGCTAGTTGGCTAGATTATTTTATTACAAATTACTTGGTCTACTAGATCATGTTTTGAGTCACAGAATTGGGTACCTACTTGAAGGTCTATACGAATGGGTATTCCCCCTTCATGTGTCTAAATGTATTTATCTTATGTAAAGAGGGTTGGAAAAAATAATTAAAATCATCTCTTAGTCAATTAATTAAATTTTCTTGTCAAATTAATTAAAAAATTTTAAGCCAGAAATTTAATTAATTTTAGGTCCTAGGTGAGTATAAAATTCTTCAAAGGCAAAATTCGTTGGTCTTTAAAAAATGATTTTTTAAAGGCCCCAGGCCAAGGGAATATGGAGAATTTCAAGAAATTTTGGACCCTTGCGCCTAGGTGGTTAAGTCAAAGTCAAAATTTTGAGGTAATTAACTCAAAAATATTAATTTTGAGTTAATTAAAATGGAATTAAATGATAAATTCGTTTTTTCCTCAAATTTATAATTTCGACGGTCCAGATTAAAAGATGATCAAATCTTTTCGACGGTCGAGATTATTTTGACATGGATCAACCGAACTAGCCGTTGGAGATTTTGTCTTATAAATTAGAGGTCTTGATGTGGCATTTGCATCCGAAATTTGAATCGTGCACTTGTTTCTTGGAAGTTCTTGTGAATTTTCTTTGATGAATAAAGCATAAAGACTTTGGGGTTACAAACTTTGGTGTTCCTTTTCCAGATCTATGTGGTGATTTATTTCTAAACTCTGCTACTTTGTTTGGCATTTTTATGGTTGATGGCCTTCATGGATTGATCTGCATATAGGTATTTTGTGCAGTTTTCTGGGTTCATAAAATGACATTTTTGATTTGACGGAAAGACTGGTTATCTATTTTTCTGAAGGATCTCCTGTTTATTTTCTTAAATCTCTATCAATCTAAAGTTCAGATCTAAGTGTGCAGGGAATCGTTTTTTAAGATTTGAGTGTCTGGGGAAATCTTCAGCTGGACTAGCCGACTCTCAGATTTCGTAAATCTAAAAAAGCTCATTGTTTCTAATTTCTTAAAGCTATCTTACGAAATTGTGTTTTTACAGGGTCTTCTAGAGCTTGTGCCTCTCTTAAAACTTTCTATCTTCAAATCGTGCTAAAATGGGTTTAAATCTGGCCACGAGGGCCTCCGATCTGTAAATTAGCATTGTAAATTTGTATATTTGCTCTAGGGTGTCAGGGTTTAATAATTTTGTGCATAGTTTTGGATCTATTCTGGTTTTGCAGGTTTGCAGGAGGTTTTCAGAATTTTTTTTAAAAGATCTGAGCCAGATATAACCCCCAGAGGGCAAGATCCAGATCTAAGCCCCAGAGGGCAAGATCTGGCCTCAGGATCACTTCTGTTGGTAGATCTGAATGTTCTTTTATTAAAGGTGCATCTAAAATCTGAGTTATATGGAAAGAAGTTAATCTGCTGGACGATTTTGATTGTACTCGGTTTTTCTTGAAGCATAGTTGCATACTGCAGTCAGCGTTTTCTTCCTAGTCCATTCCGCTCCCTCATTCATTGCATTAAAGCTCCCTTGTCCTCTGACCTAACCCTCCTAATGCGTTCGTTGCCAAGCCTTTGCTCCTACGCATCCCTGCCGCTGCACCTGTTCAACGCTTCCCATCCATCCTTTTCCAGCCGTCGAATTCTTCCTATGCCGTCCGCAACCTTCTCTCTACCGTCCTGCCTTTTTCCTTCCTCCGCAGATCACCGTCTGACCTCCTTTCCGCATCTCCTTCGAACTTGTTTCTCTGCCACCTCCTTTGCCCTCGACACCCCAGCCGTTCTCCTGTCCGCTGTCCAGCCTTCAGCTCCTCCATTGTCGTCGGGCTCTCCCTTTCCTCACGCCATCGGCTTCTTGCTCCTCTCTGACCTGCAAACAAAACAAACACACGCATATGATAAACCCACGTTTTTTTTTTTTTTTTTTTGGTTGATTCGGATTCATTTTTTATGAAGGTTTAGTGATAGGTTTTAAATTCGATTTTGTTGTTTAACTTTTTTAATTGGGTTAGCGTTTAGTCTAATTTAGATTTTGGTTAGTTGTAGATTTTATTTTCGTTAGATTTTAATTAATTAATTATAGTTTATTTTAATGTTAGTTTTTGTATTTGTTTGAATTTGTTTTTAGTTTTTTTTTTAGATTTTTTGTTTTTTGTTTTGTTTAATTCATAATCTTAGTTTCATTTGTATAGATATATTTTGTCTGGAAAAAAATAAATAATATATATATATATATATATATATATATATATATATATATATATATATATATAATTCTCAAAAATCTTCATAGTCAAATAAATTTTTAAATTTTTATCTAAAGTTTGACTATATAGAAACATTTTAATTTCTGGATTGGGTTATTTAGAACATCATAAATTCGGAAATATTGCAATCATCTGGCATTTCCATTTGATAGTCGTCTCATGATAGCATCGCTGTGGATTCAGATTATTTTTGCATAGTTGTAGTGCATTCTATTGAATATCATTGTGGTCATTTGTTTCTTCATAGCAGCAGTTATACATCAATTACTTGGCTTCAATTGCATAATGGGATCTTTTAACTCCATAAGGCACTGGTTTTAATATAATTGGATCTGTAAAATCTCGTTAATCTTATCAAGTACTTGGTTATTTGATTGTGTCTCCTGAGTTGGTTGACTTTCAACCAATTCTATTTCTTCATTTCTATTAGGGTCTACCTCCCTTAGCTTGCAAGGAGACAACTTAGATAGAGAGATTGGGGATCAGGGTGACACCCCCCGATTTGAGCCGTTGTCGCGATGCCTAGACATTCTGTGCGACAACAGGACCTTTCCCCTCAAGTGTCACAAATATATCTAATGTCTTGCAACTGATACATTATGATCTGTCTGGCATGCTGCCCGTGACATCCTTGGGAGGATGTTCTTCTTATATAATGTTCATAGATGACTTCTCTCGCAAGACCTGGATATACTTCTTGAAGAAGAAGGACAAGGCTTTCATGTGGTTCCATACTTTCAAAGCCTTGGTGGAAAATCTAACAAAGAAGCTGACATCAAGAGCGAGACCACAACCGTGTATACTACTGAGCAAAATGGTGTTGCTGAAGGAGAAGAGGAGCAAGCTGGATGCTTCTGGAAAGAAGGGAATGTTTGTGGGCCACAACGAAACTTCGAAGGCCTATAGAGTCTATGTGCCTGGTCAAAGGGAAGTGAAGATATGCCACGATATTACCTTTGACGAAGATGCTTCCCTGCGGAAAGTAATCAATCTTCTGAAAGCTAAGGAAGATCATGAAGCAAGGCCTGGAAATCAAGAAGAATCGAAGGATGAGACGATGCCCGATGTTGAAGGACTGATGGACCCTATTGATCCACCTCCTTCAATGAGGAAAAGACCATCATGGCTCAAGGACACTCTTGAGGATGTCGATAATCATATGGCCCCAAAGGGGGACATTCCGTGAAAGCAAGAAGCCGAATAGATACCAAGGGTATCTAGCAGCCATGAGTACAATCGTACAATCTGAACCTGGCTCTTTTGAAGAACCGTAAAGCATCAAGTCTGGAAGGATGCTATGCACGAAGAATATGAGTCGATTACGAAGAATGATGTCTGGAATGTGGTTCCAAGACCAGAGGACAAAGTAGTTGTCACCTCGAAATGGCTCTATAAGATCAAGCATGGATCTGATGGAAGTGTTGAAAAGTTCAAGGCAAGATTTGTCGCCTGTGGCTTCTCTCAAAAGGAAGGCATAGACTATGATGATATATTTGCACCTGTGGCCCGATATACCACCATCCGATCTATCATAGCCCTTGCTGCTACGCAAGGATGGAGTCTTCATTAGATGGATGTAAAGACCGCATTTCCGCATGGTGCGATAAAAGAAGAGGTGTATGTGGAGCAACGTCTGGGGTTCGAAGTTCAGGATCAAGACACCCATGTTTGTAGGTTGAATAAAGCCCTCTATGGGTTGAAGCAAGCACCCAGAGCTTGGTACGAGAGGATAGATAACTACCTAATGAAGCTGGGCTTCACTCGTAGTAATGTTGATCCAAACCTTTACTTCAAGGTTGATAGAGAAAAGCCTCTCATTTTGTTGTTGTATGTGGACGATCTCTTCCTGACAGGTGCTGACCCTCTCATTCATCAGTGCAAGAGGGAGCTCGCTGCTAAGTTCGAGATGAAGGACCTAGGACTGATGCACTACTTCCTAGGCCTGGAGGTCTAGCAGAGACCTAGCGAGATTTTTCTTTCCCAAGGAAAATATATTGTGAAGCTTCTGGAAAGATTTGGTATGGTGGGCTGTAAGTCCGTGTCGACATCGATGGAGCTCAACTTTAAAAAGTTGAGTGGCAGCGTTGCTGGGCCCATGCTAGCAAATCCTACTGAATATCGTCAACTCGTAGGGGCCCTGATGTTCTTAGTGAACACCTGTCCGGACGTATGTTTTGTAGTGAACACTTTGAGTCAACATATGATTGATCCTCACAACATTCACTGGGTTGGTGCCAAGAAACTCTTGAGATATCTCTGGGGTATGATAGACCATGGGCTGAGATATGCTGCCAGCAGCATGACACTCCATGGATATACTGATGCCGATTGGGCTGACAGTGTGGTGGATCGCAAGAGCACATCTGGATGTTGCTTCATACGTAGGTATGCTTCGGGCAGGAAACAAAAGTCGGTAGCCTTGAGCACCGTTGAGGCCGAATACATTACAGCATGTATGGCCTGTTGTGAAGTCACTTGGTTGCGAAAGCTCTTCAGTGAGCTGTTCGAGCATGTGCTAGATGCCATCGTTATCCTTTGTGATAACCAGAGGGGGAGTCGTTTGTTAGAGAATCCCGTGTTCCACGATCGATCCAAGCATGTTGATAATTGGTACCACTTTATCCGGGATATGGTACAACGAGGCATCGTAAGGCTCGATCATATAGGAACTGATGAGCAGGTCGCGGATATTCTCACAATGCCCTTGGGGAAGGTCAAGTTCCTAACCTTTCGTGAGAATCTTGGAATCGTGGAACGACCCTATGCTGAGGGTCCTGTTGGACGATGAGCTCTTGGAGCTTTGGGGGGCTTTGGGTATAGCTTCTTGGAGCTATAAGCACACACGGGGCTAGGCTTGCCGAACCTCGAGGTGCTTCTGCCCCACCAATATGATGTTGAGTTGGTTCACCTCTCATGATCTGTGCCCCGTATGCATCCTACCCTTGAGTCCCGAACTCATGGGAAGTACCTCTCATCTGGCCAGTGAGGTGGGAAAAGCTAGAGACTAGTAGCAAAGACTAATGGACGCATCAGAGATTGCCGTACTCTCTATCTAGGATGGCACGTGTCCAACCACTTGATCTGGGATCAAGTCTAGTGAGGTTTCAGACCTCCTACTGACTTCGGGTCAGATGAACCGACTTCGGGTCAGATGAACCAACTTCGGGTTGGTATGAGACTCTCTGAGTTCTATAGAGGTTTTGGACCTCTAGGTTGAATTTGTCAGCTGGGAATGATGTCTTTGTGACTGACCCACCTTTGTTCTGAAATAAAGAAGCTAGCAAAGCAAGTTACGGCAGGATGATGCACGATGTTTGGATTGCACAGGTGGATGGAGTTCTCCTTAGTTGAGAGGGAGTGTTAATTTTGGACAACTAGGTCCAAACTCCATGTTGTGATACTCAGATGAAGATGCCAATATTTTTATTGGACTCCTCTTTCAGAGAGGTGCGAGATCGATCTAAAGATCATCTTGATCTGATGAGCAGAACATTTATTTTGCATTTATTCAAAATATGTGCAGGTCGGCCTGAAGGTTTGGAGCCCCAGCAGTTGTGTCACACACCCTCATTGATGGATATAAATTGGTCAACGTTGGAGGACATTTTCACTCATCACATCCTCACACATTTCTCTCTCATCATCTGATTGGTTCGATCACCTTGGAGGCTCTTCTCTTCACACGTGGGAAATTTCAGCAAGGAGCAGATTCTGTTTCGGCCTAGGGTTTCTACCGTAGCTTTGACCAGCGTTGACTTTGGTCAACGCATGGTCAAATTGTCCTGAAACTCTCCCAATCTTTCGATTTCCTCAATTCGAATTTTTTGGCACAATTCCTGAGGCTAGACGTTGACTTTGACTTGGTTGCGTTGACCTTGCTGCTGCTGTTTGTGTTGACCATTGACTGAAAGCGTTGACTTTCGTTGACTTTTGGGGTTGATTGATTTGCATGTCCTAGAGGGTTGTGTGACACTTCTGGTTGGTGGACCGTATTGAGACTTTGCTGGTTGAAGCATCCTGTTGACCACCGTAACGCACCAACACACATATTTTTGGCTTGTCTTCTGTTGATCTACTGGTATGTTCTATCAACATTTTACTTTCTTGTTTATGTGATTGCTGATTGATATTGGATAAAAAGTAAAGTGTCATCACACATAGAACATATACAAAAATTTACAGTTATAGTTTTGGACCTTTTAGAATCTTATTGAAAGTTCCCATGTGACTAGCTCCACATGTTTGAGTAATGGGAGCTGATGCAATATCCATTTGGTACCATGGTGGTCAAAAGCATAGGACAACTAATCATAACTTTATCATATGAACATTGATTAAGGTGATCTTTTCATCGATAAAAAGCTCTTGATGTGAGAATATAGTGTTGAAGCCGTTGAATTTTATAGCTATGGGCGGTCTTCATAATTAATATTTTCACCTTTGATGTACATGTAATAATGAATATAAGACATGTTCTTCATGTCGGCTTCAAAAGGGAAATTTCGAATTTTGAAATTGAAATTATTTACCTACAAAATGTAAAGTACAAAATGTAAAGTCGACCCCTCAAAGAAGTCAGGTTGGCTTGCCCCTATAGATGCATCACTTGGGTTCATTCAATCTCTATATATATGCCCATTCGATCTCATCACTTGGAAAGAACGTTTGGATCACTTATTCTTCTGATCTTCTACAATAAGACGAATTCTGGGCAACTCTTCTTATCCTTTGTTTTCGTAGAAGGTTATCTAAAGGCAACAGATCAAGATTCATTCTTTGGGCAAACCAAATTTATGGGCAAACTTATTATCTGAGGCAGAAGGCTAAATTCCTGAGGAAGAAGATCGAATCTCTGAGGTAGACTTTTCTTTGTGGCAGAAGGCTGAATCCTTGAGCAGATCAAGTACTCCTGAGGTAGATCAAATCTCTATGGAAAGCTGAAAGTTTCCTGTGACAGAGTTGACCTAAATTCCGGAGGCTACGTTGATCAGGTCAACCCTAGATTTGGTTATGGTCAGTGTGACCTTGTCCTTGACTAAAAGATTAGATGTATCTCTTGTTGAACTTAATAATTTCTCTAAGGAAAAAGTTGCTGGGCTTTTGCCCAATTTGGGTTTTCGCAGGGTAAATTCTTGCGTCTCTTGTTTGACTATCTCTGTATGATCCTACTGACATTTTGTTTATACTGTTGAGATCTTCTTTCTAATTACTTTATGATGAATGTGAACGCTAGAAAATATTAACTTAAGAAATCATAAGAAGTAATTATCAGTTTAGAAGATCCTATGAAAACTCAACTTCCATGTTAGATCAACAAAATGACAAGCAAGTCTTACCCTACCATGGAAGGCTTGGCACTAAAAGTTCTAACAATGTTAGCAGAGGATAATTTTACAAAGGCAATAAGAAGTCAAGAACAACTAGACAAGGCAACAAAAAGTCTTGCAGGTTGCATTGAAAGGGTAACTTCCAAGCAAATCCGAATGGAACTCCAAGGAAAACGTGGAGGGAATATTTTCCTCACCTCCTTCAATAAAAGCTATTGGCTATTGAAAGCCCCCCAAAATGGGGAGATGTGATCCAAAATGGATCTTTGTATCGTTTTTCATCTATTTTTGTACTATTAGAGTGGAAAAATTAGAGCTTGTAACTCATGGGCCCTATTTTAGGGGCATATGCTATTTTGGTGATTTAGGTCTTGAAACTTCTGGAGCCAATGTGGGGCATTAAATAGTCTGTTTTGAGGTCAGAACTTTGCAAACAAAATTCCCAGTGCTTCAACACTATATTCTCACATCAAGAGTTTTTGATTGATGAAAAGATCACCTTAATCAAAGTTCATATGAGAAAGTTATGACTAGTTGTCCTATGCTTTTGACGACCATGGTACCAACTGGATGTTGCATCAACTCCCATTACTCATGTTGAAAAGTGTAACTAGGATCGGTCTTCATATTGACTATGTAATTATGTATTTATGTAAAGAAGAAGACAAAGATAATAAAATGTATTTTTGTTGTACTTGCTTTATGGGTTTCATGAGCAAGATTTTGTTATAGGTCAATAGACTTCTTTTTGATGTCTATTAGGATTTGTATTCTAGATATAAATGTAATTAAGAGTCATGAACATGAAGAGTAGAGTCAGCAAAAAATGCTCCAAGATCTTGTCATGATACCGTGAAGAATGGCTCATGTATGATGCATAAAGATAGCCCTTATAGAAGCCTCATTAAGGCTGGAAAATGAGCTCTCCTAGTCGGTCTATATGCAGTAGTGGAGTCGGCCCTCAATCATGTTGGTAAGTCGGCTTAAAAAGCAAGACATGAGCACTATATATATTAATGTGTTGCGACTCATTTGGAGCAAGAAGTTGCGTACGGTTCTGAGATAACAATAACATAAATAAAGGTCTATATATATGCGAGTTAAAGGGAAGAAATGCGGATCTGTTTTGGGAACCATTCTAACACAAAAAAATTGGATTTCTCTGATGTATCACAACGTTAGTAAGCGGACTTGAAATAAGGAATAATTGCGGTCATGCTACAGCGACAGATGCAAATTCTTGTGCGGGTATAATACAGAAGTAAATATGGATACAAGTGTGGGCTCAAGAACAGAAAAAGGATGCAGATTGATAAGAAGAAAGCTGCGGTCAAGTCTGGGTAAATTGCGGTCAAACTGTAACTAGTCCAAAGTATGGAAGAAATACATTATGTGATATAATGTGAAGTCAATAGGACTGAGATAGATGCGTAAGGGTTATAATGAATTATGAATTGCAAAGTAAGGAAGGTAAAGCTATGATTTACCTTCCTACAATGAAAGTACTACTCCTCAAGCAAAGAAGATTCAAGGATATACCAAGTGAAGAATAAGATCTCGAATGATCTATTATCTAATATCTGAATCAGTGAGAAGAAGTGTTTGAAGATAAACTCAGTGCAAGTTAGTGCAGATAAGAAAGATCAACATTAAAGGCAGTCAAAGAAGCCGTGACAAGATCTTGGAGGCATTCATAGGTCAAGTGTCTGAGTCTTGGTCATGGTACTTGTCATTTGAAGATCCATAAGAAGAATTCCTTACGGGTTTTCATCTCCAAGACGGAGAGGTTTTGCCCTGGCTCTAGGAGCCTAATTTTGTGTCTCGTGTATTTTGATAATTGACTTGATGAAAGACTAAATAAGCTAAAGAAGAGAAGACATAAGTAACTCAATTAAGCTCATAAATAATTATCAAGAAGAGAATTTGAATTAATCACTAGCCCTCTAAATTCTCAACATGGAATCAGAGCTAAGGTGCTGCACTCAAGGTGTTAAAATTGGACAACTAGGTCCAAACTCTGGGTTGTGCTGCTCAGATGACGATCCCAATATTTTTATTGGATTCCTCTTTCGAAGAGGTGTAAGATTGATCTAAAGATCATCTCGATCGGATGAGCAGAACATGTACTTTGAATTTATTCCACTTATGTGCTGGGTCGGCCTGGAATAAAATATTGACATAAATGTCTTAAAGGACGTGTCACACACCCCCAAAGATTCCTATATATTGGAGAGACTTGGAGTTCATTTGACACACATCGATGTGAAGGAATTCTCTCTCTGGATAGCGTTGGAGCTGTGATATATATACATGGAGTATTCTTTGTTTGGGTTGTTCTGGGGTTATGTGTGACACGCTTGGCTGAATGACCTATTGGAGACTTTGCTGGTAGAAGCATCCTGCTAATCGCCGTAACGCCACCATTTCTTATCTCTGTCTTGGCTTGTCTTCTATCGATCTATTAGTATGTTCTATCTTCTTCAGTGTTGTGCCCTAATCTGAAATGGCATAGAACATGTTTAGAAATTAACATGGTATCGGAGCCTGTTTGAAGACAATGCCCTAGGCTTGAATCAGCGTGAGCAAGTTTGCCTAGTTAGCGTGGCAGGAGCCATAGGTGACAACGTATTGCTAAGAACAGATCTCGGTTAGGGTTTATCTTAAAAGGCAGTTTGCTGGCCAAGAAGCTGTCATGCAAATCGCTGTCATGTGATGGTCGTGTGAAGGCTTATTGTGACCGGTTTTGGGCCGAGTATAAGGAAAACGTTCTGCAGCGCGTATTTCGCTTTCGTTGTGGTGACGTCAAGCTGTGTGGTAGGCCGCAGGCCATACCACCACAGCAAAATGGCAGCGCATAATTTTTTTTAAATGCCAGGGGTAATAACGCAGGGTAGCGTATGAATCATGAGAGGGTTTTCAAAGATTTCTATTTGTGTTCTCTCTCTGCGGGGACCTTCCGTGTGAGATCTTCGGATCCGCGAGATCGATCGACACGGTATACGTTTTCTTTTAAATGTTTTCTGTTTCACGGCTTCATTTTGCAGGAGGAAATATTCCAAGACGTTCTTTATCGGGCCAAATATATCGGTCTCCGAGGTTTTGATTTCCTTGAAATCAAGAGTTTGTCCTCCCTTGTGGTTCGATTGTGCTGTGGAAGCTTCATATTTCGAGGGTTTACTGCGGCTGTCTGACTATTCCTTCTTGTTGTAGATCCACGGGCTTTCTTGATGCTTTTTTTTTTTACTACACTCGTGGGCAGTTCCCACAGTGAAGATTGGTGGTCTGATTCCTATGCAGCTTGCACGGAAGTTTCGTGGATGTAAGGAATAGCAGCGTATACTGCTGTTGGTGAGCCGCTGCACTTGGAAGGCTACTTCAGTTAGGTCGTAGCCCTTTATTCTCTAGTTTGATGGGTCGAGAACCATAGACAGGAGGCCGAGGTTGATGAAGCAAGGCTGGGCATATTTCATGGGCATTTGAGGAAGAGGCCCGAAAATCGGCCGGCTTAGTGTCTGAAAAGAAGCTGCAACATTAGCCCATAGCCATGGACGACTTGGGTGTCTACGCAAGTGGAGAAATTCATCTTATCTTGGGGCCTATGTTCGTGGGCAAGACGACTGCCCTTATTCGTAAAAATGCCTTGCTGGGCTGTTGCAGATCTTGCATCTTACAAGCAGGTAGATGTGATCGGCATTGATGAAGCACAGTTCTTCAAAGACCTGTATAGTTTTTGTCAGGTAGCAGCTGATAAAGATGTGAAAACTGTTATTGTTGCTGGCCTTGATGGGGATTATTTAAGGAAGAGCTTTGGATCAGCTCTTGAGTTAATACCTATAGCCGATTCTGTGGTTAAATTGAAATCACGTTGTGAGCTGTGTGGTAAGGTCGCATCATTTACATTTCGTAAAACAGGAGAAAGAAAAACTGAAGTTGTTGGTGGTGCAGACATTTACATGCCTGTGTGCCAACGGCATTATGTGAATGGGCAAAGTGTTATTGATACAACGAGGTCTGTGCTGGAATCCCCGGAGGTGCAATATGATACTTGTGCAAAAGCAACCACAGCATCTGGATAATTATGACACAATTTTCTGTATAAATCTCTTTTCATTACTTATGCGATATAATTATTTCCTTCGCTAAATGTCAAATCTGTGTTGGCATAATTAAGTGCTCTAGGGGTGGTTTAATGGTTAGTATTGCTCAGGCAAGGAAAGGTTTGACTACCTGGGGGATCTGTGGAAAACGCTGTCTAAAATGAGACTGGTTAATTCTCGTTGTATGGCCTCATAATATGTGAGATTTATGTTTGCGTAGTTTTGGACAAATGCCTTTACTTCAAGTTTGAGAACAGTGGAAGATTCAATGGAGGAGTACTCCAGTCCCAATCTGAGAGGTGACCATGATGAAATTGAAGCTATGCAGCAGATGAACCTTCATACAGCATGTGTGAATGCAAGGCTTTTGCTATGGCTTATAGAAAGAATGATCGAATTAAGAGTTGCAGACAGCGCAGTGATCAATTTTCATTTACTGCTCGGAACCTTCAGAAATGATGCATGGTGTAACATAAGTCCCAGGTCTTCCTGGACTTGTCCTTTGTTGCACTATTTCTGTAAAGGCAGACTTGTTGAATCTTGTTTGTAGGCAGTATGATGAGTGTTGTGGCAGGCCGCAAGCCATACCACAACAGCAAGCCGTGTGGTTATCACATGATATTTTTTGACTGTGTGATTTGAGGCAGCCACAGATTCAAGCCAAAGTTGGATGAAGACCAATCACATAATTCCCAGATCTGTGCACATGGCATAGACAGGATTTCAAGTGAAATCAAAGAAATCGTTTTGATGTACTTGGCAAAATCTTTTAAATCTCTTCATTCAAGAGCAGTAAAGTACCTCATCTGGGAGTATTATGATACTGATACTGCTGACCCGTAACAATGGTTGTAACTGAACTCAACCTAGTGGCAGTGACCCTATAAAGAGTCTTGGCCAGATCAGTGATTCAACTAGCAGTGATGAATGTGATAGTTCTAATTCTGTGATTCTATGTCACTGTCATCATGACAGTGACATAGACAGACACCCATGATTGAAGCTGGAAGTTTTACAGGGTTGACTGCTGAAGTCCTTGGGAAATTCTATGTAATGGTCAAATTGTTGACGAAATGGGCATAGATGTAAGTCATTGAGCTAGGCAAATTTTGACAGCCCTAGGAGCAGTCTGCTGAAATAACCAGAAATGCGCAGATCTGGAAGCAAATCAAGGTACATTGCCTCAAATGCAGAATAAACCAAGGTAGATTGGATCCCTAGTTTTGTAAACTGCAGTCTTAGAAGGCTGCTTGAAGAAGCTTCTCACAGAATAACAGGTAGTGGCTGAAAGGACTTCTAACACAAGCTGAGGCTTGTTGATATGTTCCCCCTGTATGTCAGTGACATAGATAGACATCTATGTAGCAGCAGCATGTGACTGTATCAGTCCTACATTGGAGCGTTATGGTAAACTTAAAATGTGAATTGGGAAGTTTATGCAGCTTTTGGTCACATGGTTGGAATCTTGAATCATGATCAGCAAAGTCTGTTGGATGGCTTTGACTGTGGGAGATCAGGTCCCAATTCCAAGATGGTGTCTGGGATGCCCTCATTTAAAACAGATGTCTTCTCTCTCGAGAGAAGCTGACATTAAGAGGGAGATATATCTGTATATGCTCCTGAGTGGATGTCTTTGTTAAACGAAAGAAGATCCTCATGGCTCAGGGACATATGGCTTCAGAGGGGGAAATTCCGAAGGAAAACCAAGAAGCCATATTAATAACAGGATATCTAGCAGCCATGAGTACTTTTGTACAATCTGACGTTGGATACCTTTGAGGAAGTCGTAAAGCATCAAGTCTGGAAGGATGCTATGCTGTGGTCCCAAGACCATAGGACAAAGCAGTTGTCACCTCGAAATGGCTCTTCAAGATCAAGCATGGATCTGTTGGAAGTGCTGAAAAGTTCAAGGCAAGATTCGTTGCCTGTGAGGAAGATATAGACTATGATGACATATTTGCACCTGTGGCTCGAGATACCACCATTCGATCTATTATAGCCCTTGTTGCTACGCAAGGATGGAGTCTTCATCAGATGATGTGAAGACCGCATTTTTCTGCATGGTGTGATAAAGGAAGAGATATATGTGGAGCAACCTTTGGGGTTGGAAGTCCAGGATCGGGACACCCATGTCTGCAGGTTGAAGAAAGCCCTTTATGAGCTGAAACAAGCACCCTGAGATTGGTATAAGAGGATAGATAGCTACTTGATGAAGCTGGGCTTCACTCGAAGTAATGCTGATCCGAACCCTTACTTCAAGGTTGTCAAGGGAAAACCTCTCATTCTGGTGCTGTATGTGGATGACCTCTTCCTGACAGGTGCTAACCCTCTCATTCATCAGTGCAAGAGGGAGCTCGCTGCTGAGTTCAAGATGAAGGACCTAGGACTGATGTCTAGGCCTGAAGGTCTAGCAGAGACCTGGCGAGATTTTCCTTTCTCAAGGAAAATACATTATGAATTTTCTGGTATGATGGACTGTAAGTCCATGGAACTCAACTTTAAGAAGTTGAGTAGCAGCGTTGCTAGGCCTGTCCTATTGAGTATCGTTAACTCATAGGGACCCTGATGTTCTTAATGAACACTTGTTCGAACATATGCTGTGCAGTGAACACTTTGAATCAACACATGGTTGATCATAACATTCACTGGGTTGGTGCCAAGAAACTCTTGAGATATCTCTGAGGCATGATAGACCATGGGCTGAGATACATTGCCGGGAGTATGACACTCCGTGGATATACTGATGCCGATTGGGCTGGCAGTGTGGTGGATCGTAAGAGCACATCAGGATGCTGCTTCAATCTTGGTTCTGCTTCGATCTCATGGATGAGCAGGTAGCAGAAGTCGGTGGCTTTGAGCACCGCTAAGGCCGAATACATTGCAGCAAGTATGGCCTGTTGTGAAGCAGTTTGGTTGCGAAAGCTCTTTAGAGAGCTGTTTGGACATGTGCTAGATACCACTGTGATAACCAGAGTGGGATTCGTATGACTGAGAATCCTGTGTTCCACGATTGATCCAAGCATGTTGATGGCTGGTACCACTTTATCTGGGATATGGTACAGTGAGGCGCCGTAAGGCTCGATCATATAGGAACTGATGAGCAGGTCACGGATATTCTCACAATGCCCTTGGGGAAGGTCATGTTCATAACCTTCCGTGAGAATCTTGGAATCATGGAACGACCCTATTCTGAGGGTCCTGTTGGACGATGAGCTCTGGGAGCTCAAAGGGGGTTTTGGGGATAGCTTCTCGGAGCTGTAAGCACTTATGGTGCTTCTGCCCCACCATTGTGATTATTGAGTTGGTTCGCCTCTCATTTATCTGTGCCCCGTATGCATCCTACCCATTGAGTTAAGGGCTCATGGGAAGTACCTCTCATTTGGCCAATGAGATGGGAAAAGAGACTAGTAGCAAAGACTGATGGACGCATCATAATTTGCCGTACTCTCTATCTAGGATGGCACGGTCCAACCACTTGATCTGGGATCAAGTTCGTGGTACGGGACCTGCGACTTGGTCGGATGAACCGCTTCGGGTTGGTTGGGGGCTCTTGTGAGTCTGATAGAGTTTCGGACCTCGAGGCAGATCTGTCGTGCAGGTGTCATATCTTTGTGGTAGAGCCCACTTTTGATTGCGAAATAAAGAGCCGGCCAGCAAGTTACGGCGGAACAGCGCCCGGAAGTGTTGGATTGCACTAGTGGACGGAGTTCTAGTTGAGAGGTATTTAAAATTGGTTTATTAGGTCAAACTGCGAGGGTTGTCTTCTTTCAGATGACGATCGCAATATTTTTATTGGATTCCTCTTTCGGAGGTGTAAGATTGATCTAAAGATCATCTCGATCGGATGAGCGAGAACATGTACTTTGAATTTATTCCACTTGTGTCTTTAAGGTCGGCTTCGGAATAAAATATTGACTTAAATGTCTTAAAGGACGTGTCACACACCCCCAAAGATTCCTATATATTGGAGAGACTTGGAGTTCATTTGACACACATCGATGTGGAGGAATTCTCTCTCTGGATAGCGTTGGAGCTGTGATATATATACATGGAGTATTCTTTGTTTGGGTTGTTCTGGGGTTATGTGTGACACGCTTGGTTGAATGACCTATTGGAGACTTTGCTGGTAGAAGCATCCTGCTGATCGCCGTAACGCCACCATTTCTTATCTCTGTCTTGGCTTGTCTTCTATCGATCTATTAGTATGTTCTATCTTCTTCAGTGTTGTGCCCTAATCTGAAATGGCATAGAACATGTTTAGAAATTAACACAAGGGCTACTTGACAAAGAGACACTCCAGGAAGCAAAAATCAAAGTTCAGGTGAAAAGTCAAATCAGTTTGCAAGGAAGACCCTCTAGCTATTTTTGAGAAAGATCTTCATCTCATTCAAAGGATCAACTTTTCAAGAAAATAATCTTTGCCATCAAAGATTTACATTCAAGACATTGGTAGAAGAGGACATCATCTTTTGAAGATATCCTTTATCATTGAGGATCCAAGAACACCTATATTGAAGATTTTTATCTTAGAAGAAGTTCCTAACTTCATCATCGTCATCAAGGAAGCTGCAAGCCTCTCTATTCAGGTAATTATCTATGACCTTGCTTAAATTTGTCAAGATAACTTATTGTAAAGAGAGCAACAAGCTGGTTGGGTCATCAAACCTTAGTGCATGCAAGAAGATGACATATTTGAATTTAATTGAAGACGAAGTTATGGACTACATCGAAGGATCGACAATTCAACCACCAAAAGAAGAGGCTCCAAATCATGCCAAGTACATGAAAGGAGAAATCAGAGCCCATAGGATTCTCATAGAATCCATTAAGGACTCACTCATTCCATATGTATCAAAACTAAAGTTTGCTAAAGACATATATGAGAAACTGGTGGAGCTATTCTGTTAATTTTGGACAACTAGGTCTAAATTCCATGTTGTGATGCTCAGATGAAGATACCAATATTTTTATTGGATTCCTCTCTCAGAGAGGTGCAAGATCGATCTAAAGATCATCTTGATCCGATGAGCAGAACATTTATTTTGAATTTATTCAAAATATGTACAGGTCGGCCTTAAGGTTTTGTGCCCCAGCAGTTGTGCCACACACACCCTCATTGATGGATATATATTGGTCAACGTTGGAGGACATTTTCACTCATCTCATCCTCACACATTTATCTCTCCTCATCTGATTGGTTCGATGACCTTGGAGGCTCTTCTCTCCACACGTGGAAAACTTTCGGTAGCAACACATTTCTATTTTCGGCCTAGGGTTTCTGCAGCAGCGTTGACCAGCGTTGACTTTGGTCAACGCAAGGTTAAATGGACCTGAAACTCTTCGAGAATTTTGATTCTCCAAATCCGCATTTTTTGGCACTATTCCTGATGCTAGACTTTGACTTGGCTGCGTTGACTTAGCTACTGCTGTTGTTTGTGTTGATCGTTCACTGACATCGTTGACTTTTGGTTTGACCGTTTTGGCTGTCCTAGAGGGTTGTGTGACATTTTTGGTTGGTTGACCATATTGAGACTTTGTTGGTTGAAGCATCCTGCTGATCACCGTAACACACCAACACATTTATATATTTTGGCTTGTCTTCTATCGATCTACTGGTATGTTCTATCAGCATTTTACTTTGTTGTTTATGTGATTGCTGTCTGATATTGGGATAAAAAGTAAAGTTGCATCAAGCATAGAACATCTCCAAAAATTTACATGGAATCAGAGCTGAGGTGAAGACAAAGCCCTAGTTTGTAGCAATCACCGAAGAAGAGCATGGGTTCCTCTAACTACAATGGCTTTAAGGCTGATGACAAATTGACTGGGAAGGATGACTTTCATGCCTAGAAGATGACATTGGATCTTATGTTGGAAGACCAAGATGTCATAGACTATGTGCAGGGTAAAATTCAAGAGCCTCCATCCACTGCAACTGCTGCTGCCAAAACAAAGTACAAGAAGGGAGAAATCAAAGCAAAGCTGATGATCAGGACTTCTTATTCATAGAGATCTGGTTGCACATCTCACGAAGACTGGTACATCAGGAGATGTATGATAAGTTGGTCAACATGTTCAAGGCCAACAATGTGAATCAAGTCCTATTCTTCAAGAATCAATTGAATAATCTGAAGAAAGGCAGGGACAAGTCTGTTCAATCATATTTTCTGAAGCTGGCCGAGATCAGGAACAATCTGCTGGCTATTGGGGAGACAATAGATGATTGAGAGATGGTACTCACCACACTTGGAGGGCTCTCATCCGAATGGCATGTGTTCAACACTACCATTCTCAATAACAATGGGATACCTCACTTTGACGAAGTACTATCGAGATGTGTACAAGAAGAAACAAGCATGAAGGAGTATGAAAATTAAGGAAATGTTGCCTACGCTGCTCATTCTAGAAAGAAGAACTTTGGTGGTTCAAGGAACAAAGGAAGAGCAGGGGCCCAAGGAAAGAAGGGCAAGTTTTACACTTGTCATAGGCCAGATCACTATGCTAGAGAATTCCCTTTCAAGAAGGATTCTCCTGATGATGATGACAACAACAACAACCGGAGGAATGGAAATCAAAGGAACAACAGGTTCAAGGGGAAGAGGAAGGCTCCCTCCAGCGGAAATGGTCAACCTTTCAAAAGGTCGAGAAATTCCAGGTATGAGGAATCAAATGTTGTTGATAAAAGAAATGAATTCATTCTTGTATCTGCCCTCTCTGCTGCATCTCCACCCGACACTATGGATGTCTGGTTGATAGATAGTGGTGCGTCAAGGCACATCACTGGGTTCAAGGAAGCACTTTCTGATATGGTTGAGAAGGAT
This sequence comes from Pinus albicaulis, assembly GCA_034641835.2. Taxonomy (NCBI): domain Eukaryota; kingdom Viridiplantae; phylum Streptophyta; class Pinopsida; order Pinales; family Pinaceae; genus Pinus; species Pinus albicaulis. Next base: position 667,749,348 of record CM076584.1, on the reverse strand, counting down.
ACTAATCTGGAAATTATCCTTGGAGATAATGCCACATATCCCGTGAAAAGGACAGGGGTTGTGACCCTCCACTTGTCTAAAGGTCAAGTCCTCTGCTTGCAGGATGTACTCTATGTACTTGATTTAAAGAAGAACCTTGTGTCTATTTCAGCCATGGAAGACAAAGGTTTCAATGTGGCATTCATTGATGGGAAGGTGCGTATTTGGAAGAAGAGCTTCAAGGAAGCTATCACGATTGGGTTTAGAGTTGATACACTCTACCAGGTTGGAGGAAGTTCACTGGGAGCGATGACGTGTGATACTATTCGACAGACTGAACTATGGCATCAGAGGTTTGGACACCTTCACTACAAAGCCCTTCCCGAAGCAAGGAAGGTGGTGACGAGGATGCCCGAGTTCTCAAATAATCATGAAGGTGTATGTCATGGTTGTGCCGAAGGAAAGCATACAAGGGGACCTTTCCCCTCAAGCGTCACAAAGACATTTGATGTCTTGCAATTAATACATTCTTATCTGTCTGTTACGCTGCCCATGACATCCTTGGGAGGATGTTCTTATTATATGACGTTCATAGATGACTTCTCTCGCAAAACCTGGATATACTTCTTGAAGAAGAAGGATGAGGCTTTAATGTGGTTCCGTACCTTCAAAGCCTTGGTGGAAAATTTGACAGGGAAGAAGATCAAGATATTGAGGACCGATAATGGCACTCAATATGAGACGAACGAGTTCAAGAACTTTTGCAGAGAAGTTGGCATCACTGATGGAGCTCAACTTTAAGAAGTTGAGTGGCAGCGCTGCTGCGCATGTGCTAGCAAATTCTACTGAATATTGTCAACTCGTAGGGGCCCTGATGTTCTTAGTGAACACTCGTTCGGACGTATGTTTTCCAGTGAACACTTTGAGTCAACATATGGTTGAGCCTCATCACATTCACTGGGTTGGTGACAAGAATCTGTTGAGATATCTTCGGGGCACGATAAACCATGGGTTGAGATACATTGTCGGGAGCGTGACACTCCATGGATATACTGATGCGAATTGGGCTGGCACTGTGGTGGATCGTAAGAGCACATCGGGATGCTGCTTCACACTTGGTTCTGCTTTGATATCATGGATGAGCAGGAAGCAGAAGTTGGTGGCTTTGAGAACTGCAGAGGCCGAATACATTGCAGCGAGTATGGCCTATTGTGAAGCAGTTTGGTTGCAAAAGCTCTTCAGTGAGTTGTTCGGGCATGTGCTAGATACCATCGTGATACTCTGTAATAACCAGAGTGGGATTCGGTTGTCTGAGAATCCCGTGTTCCACGATTGATCCAAGCATATTGATATTAGGTACCACTTTTTCCGGGATATGGTACAGCGAGGCGCCATAAGGCTCGATCATACAGGAACTGATGAGCTGGTCGCGGATATTCTCCTGTAAAGCCACGGGAAGGTCGAGTTCCTAACCTTCCGTGAGAATCTTGGTATCGTGGAACGACCCTATGCTGAGGGTCCTGTTGGACGATGAGCTCTTGGAGCTCTGGGGGGCTTTGGGGATAGCTTCTCGGAGCTTTAAGCACTCACGGGACTAGGCTTGCCGAACCTTGTGGTGCTTCTACTCCACCGTTATGATGTTGAGTTGGTTCACCTCTCATGATTTGTGCCCCACAATATGCATCCTACCCATTGAGTCGGGAGCTCATGGGAAGAATATACCTCTCTTGGCCGGCGAGGTGGGAAAAGCTAGAGACTAGTGAGGCGATGGACGCATCGAGAGGTTGTCGCCTCTCTATCTAGGATGGCATGGTCCAACCACTTGATGCGGGATCAGAAATGCAGTGTGAGGTTTGAGACCTCAGCTGACTTAGGGTTAGGTAAACCAACTGGGTTGGTATGAGACTCTTTGTGAGTCCTATAGAGGTTTGGACCTACGGGCTAAATTTGTCGGTGAGACAGTCTTTTTGTGATTGACCCACTTAGTTACACGAAACAAAAGCCGACAAGCAAATTCTGACGGGATGGTGTGTTTGGGCACGAGGAGTGGATGGAGTTCTCCTAATTAAGAGGGAGTGTTAATTTTGGACAACTAGGTCAAAACTCCATGTTGTGATGCTCAGATGAAGATGCCAATATTTTTATTGGATTCCTCTTTCGGAGAGGTGCAAGATCGATCTAAAGATCATCTTGATCCGATGAGCAGAACATTTATTTTGAATTTATTCAAAATATGTGCAGGTCGGCCTTAAGGTTTTGTGCCCCATCAGTTGTGTCACACACACCCTCATTGATGGATATATATTGGTCAACGTTGGAGGACATTTTCACTCATCTCATCCTCACACATTTCTCTCTCCTCATCTGATTGGTTCGATGACCTTGGTGGCTTTTCTCTCCACACATGGGAAAATTTCAGCAGCAACACATTTATGTTTTCAGCCTAGGGTTTCTGCAACAACGTTGACTAGCGTTGACTTTGGTCAACGCAAGGTCAAATGGACCTGAAACTCTCCTAGAATTTCGATTTTCCAAATCCGCATTTTTTGGCACTATTCCTGAGGCTAGATGTTGACTTTGACTTGGCTGTGTTGACCTAGTTGTTGCTGCTGTTTGCATTGATCGTTGAGTGACATCGTTGATTTTTGGTTGACTTTTGGGTTGACCGTTTTGGCTGTCCTAGAGGGTTGTGTGACATTTCTGGTTGGCTGACCATATTGAGACTTTGTTGGTTGAAGCATCCTGCTGATCGCCGTAACGCACCAACACACATATATTTTGGCTTGTCTTCTGTCGATCTACTGGTATGTTCTATCATCATTTTACTTTGTTGTTTATGTGATTGTTTTCTGATATCGGGATAAAAAGTAAAGTTGCATCAAGCATAGAACATCTACAAAAATTTACATATTCTCTGTACTGGGAGAAGTAATGTCTGATAGTGAGATGACTATAGTGGTGCTGAATGCTCTACTGGAAGAATGGGGAAACTTCACTTCAAGCTTATATGGGAAGATAAAAAAGCAACACCATTCCAGGATCTATGGTCTCTATGTAAAATAGAGAAAACAAGATTGAAAGCCAAAGTTGATACAAGATCAAGTGAAGGGAATCAAGCCTTTGCAGCCATGTCCAGGAAGAAAGGAAGATTCGGTAAATTTGGTCCTCAGAATAGAAGAAGGAATATGGACAAAGCACAATGCTTTGGAAGTAATGAACTTGGGCATTATAAAAGAGATTGTCCTAAATCTGAAAAGGACAAGTGAAAAAGGGAAGGAGCCCATGTCTCGGATATGAGGGAAGAACCTGATGCAAAGAAATCTAAGAAAGAAGAAGCGAAAGATCTCTATTATGATTGAGATCATCTTTCTCTTTAATGATTTCTGTTGGTTGTAAAATAGTAAGATAGAAAGCAATGTATATTGATGGCATCATGTTAAAGCATGGTAGGAGCTCTTGGTGAAACAACTCTTGGAAAACCTCACTGATAATTATTCTGATGGAAGGCAGTCAACAAGATCAAGGGTCATCATGGAAACTGGTGCTGACATGTTCTAATGGAGTTCTTTATGAATTCACTGATTAGAAAGAAAGCGAAATGGTTTCATCAAGAACTCTATGCTACAAAATTCTGGGATGTGATGACATATTGATGGAGCAGGTCAAGGGAATGAAGCTCTTCATTCTAGTAAAACTGCTACATGATGACTCAAAGGAAAAAGGTACGAGGTATATATTTATATGCTAACACTGGATGCTGTGAAGTCATGTCATATAGTTGCAGGTAATGGACTTCTATATTTAGAAGTATGATCTATGGAGGAGGATCTCTCGGTGCACTGATAGATGAAATCAACATAATATATCCTCATAAGGAATATGAGGTGATTGTATATGAATAAGGAAATGTAAATTGGAAGTTCCTGGGAATGAAGATATGTAGAAAGGAAGAGATCATGGAGTGCAACCATGTCAAGAGGCAGTTATCATTCGAAAGCCAAGAAGATGTGACTAGTATATCTCTTGGGAGGATATGTAGACTCTGATAGAAGTCTGGTAAAGAATAAGACCCTTGACAAAACATATCATTAGGAGAAGTGTCAATTTGAATAAAGGATGTCGATGCCTACAGGAAGACGTCATGGTGAGAGATCATCACTGTGGTAACTTTTGTTTTTAAAAGTTCATACATATATGTTTATTTGGATGAATTTGTGCAGGGCTGCTAATCCTTGAAGATGATTTGAAAGAAAGCAGCATGGCATAAAAGGTGAACCAAATAAGGAAAGATAGATGAATCACTTTCTGGTAGATGACATGACGCATGAATGAAAGTGATGAATGATTTGTGCCCCATGGAGCTAAAGTTGAAGATTCCTTAATATCGAAATCTATGACATCGAGGGGAGGAATTCGTCATGAGCAGCTAGGTGTCTCACCATTGCTGCTGCAAGTCCCTGATTGAGAGGGAGCCTGGTTATAAGTTTCTTACTTATAAGAAACTGGGTAATTCCTAAGAATGAGCTTAGGTACATTTCTTATACAGGAATGAGTACATTCCCTTGTGGAATAGATCCTCCCTTGCTGAGAGGGAGAGATAAACACATCATTTTGGTCTTCACTTGGGAAGATAGAATGGAGGATTGGGTAATCATCTGGCATTCGATACTCTTTGAGAATGTGATAGGGCATTCAAGATAAGAGTAGTCGGGGGCCGATATTCTTTGAGGGCTAGCTACCCAAGAGAAGAATAGTCCAAGAATATCATACTTTGGGAACACCTGGGTGGAGTATGTACCTTGGAGAGATAATGACTATGGTGTCTATAAGTCATGTGTCTCGCCAGCATTGTAGCCCATTGTCTCGTTGAGAGATGGGGCTGTTAGTCAAGGCCTTGCACTAGGACAATGCTGGTTGATATGATGCTATACAGATGTGATTACCAATCCGATTCTTCTTATGAGATTCTTCGGTTTGAAAGTGACCATGTACCTGTATGAATACCTCCCTAGTTAAGAGGGAGTGTTGAAAAGTGTAACTAGGATTGGTCTTCATATTGATTATGTAATTGTGTATTTATGTAAAGAAGAAGACAAACATAATAAAATGTATTTTTGTTGTACTTGCTTCATGGGTTTCATGAGCAAGATTTTGTTATAGGTCAATAGACTTCTTCTTGATGTCTATTAGGATTTGTCTTCTAGATATAAATGTAATTAAGAGTCATGAACATGAAGAGTCGAGTCAACAAAATATGCTCCAAGGTCCTGTCATGATATTGTGAAGAATGGCTCCTGTATGATGCATAAAGATAGCCCTTATATAAGCCTCATTAACGCTGAAAAATGAGCTCTCCTAGTCGGCCTATATGCAGTAGTGGAGTCGGCCCTCAATCATGTTGGTAAGTCGGCTTAAAAAGCAAGACATGAGCACTATATATATTAGTGTGTTGCGGCTCATTTGGAGCAGGAAGTTGCGGATGGTTCTGAGATAACAATAACATAAATAAAGGTCTGTATATATGCGGGTTAAAGGGAAGAAATGCGGATTTGTCTTGGGAACCATTCTAACACAGAAAATGCAGATTTCTCTGATGTATCACAACGTTAGTGAGTGGATTTGAAATCAAGAAGAATTGCGGTCATGCTACAGTGACAGATGCAGATTCTTGTGGGGGTATAATACAAAAGTAAATATGGATACAAGTGTGGGCTCAAGAGCATAAAAAGGATGCAGATTGATAAGAAGAAAGCTGCGGTCAAGTCTAGGTAAATTGCGGTCAAACTGTAACTAGTGCAAAGTATGGAAGCAATACATTGTGTGATATAATGTGAAGTCAACAGGATTGAGATAGATGCGTAAGGGTTATAATGAATTCTGAATTGCAAAGTAAGGAAGGTAAATCTGTGATTTACCTTCCTACAATGAAAGTGCTACTCCTCAAGTAAGGAAGATTCAAGGATATACCAAGTGAAGAATAAGGTCTTGGATGATCTAGTATCTAATATTTGAATAAGTGAGAAGAAGTGTTTGAAGATAAACTCAGTGCAAGTTAGCGCTGAAAAGAAGGATCAACATTAAAGGTAGCCAAAGAAGCAGTGACAAGATCTTGGAGGCGTTCATAGGTCAAGGGTCTGAGTCTTGGTCATGGTACTTGTCATTTGAAGATCCATAAGAAGAATTCCTTACGGGTTTTCCTCTCCAAGAGGGAGAGTTTTTTCCCTGGCTCTAAGAGCCTAATTTTGTGTCTCGTGTATTTTGATAATTGACTTGATGAAATACTAAATAAGCTAAAGAAGAGAAGACATAAATAACTTAAGTAAGCTCACAAGTAATTATCAGGGAGTGAATTTAAATTAATCACTAGCCCTCTAAATTCTCAACAACTCAAACATGTGGAGCTAGTCACATGGGAACTTTCAATAAGATTCTAGAAGGTTCAAAACTATAACCCTAAATAGATATTAGGACATGTTAAATATCGGGCTACTAGAAAAGTAAGACGTTCCAATATTATTATATTGATTGCCATTTCATCATTGCATGGGGCAAAGGAATGGGATACTATGAGCAAACAAAGGAAGTAGAGGGTATTGTAACAACGATACAGGCTACAATGTCTATGGCAAATCCATAGTGAGTTCTTTTTTCTTTGTGTTTGCATTTCATACCTATTTTATGATCGCGATAATTACTACCTAATGATTTTTCAACCATTTTATCTTATGCCACTGATATCATTAAGCAGTTTTACATAGAAAATCGCAACAATAATGCAGTGAAAACAAAAAGATCATAAAGAGACAACCATGCACAATAGAGACCACAAATTTACCCTCTGAAGGTCAAACTTAGAAGAAAACCCAACAATTTTTCTTCTAGGAGAAATTATTCTTCAACAAAGTTTACAATTCCAAATTTTCCTAGAAATCTGTGCGAAACTCCAAGTCTAAACACCAGCCAAACCTGGTTAGAATTCCAACCAGTGAGCATTGGTCAAACCACCCAAATAGTCAAATTTGGTCAATTTTTTGGCTTGGTCAACATAGCTCTCATGATCAACTTTGGACCTATGGTCGTGGTCAAACTTGTAATCGAATCATTCTTTTTTGTGGTCAAACTTGACTTGGTCTATGGTCAAACTCAGCTAGATAGCTCAGTCCAACACAACCAGATAGCTCGGTCAAACTCAACTAGATAACTCGGTCAAACAACAAGTCAATGGTCAACTTTGGTCAAACTTCAAACTTAGTCAAATCTCAGTAAATTCGACCTCTATCTGCTTCCACGTGCGGTTGCTAGAGAAGATATGATGTGATGATTATTAGTCAAAATGAAGATCATTATGTATATATACTTGTCAAAATGGTTGAATTTTGATCAACCGACACTCCCTTTCATGGTGGGATCAAGTCGACTTGATCATATTTAGCCTATATGATACCTAGAATTTTTTATTTATTTATTTTAATTTCCATAATTCTTCTAGGCTGACTTAGGAAGTCTCTTGGCATGTGGGAATACCTCTCGATGCTACACAAAAAATCAACATGTATTGAAAGCATTGGACAAATTAGTCCATGATGATGAATGTGACATCATACGGAAACAATTGAGCAACTATATCCTTGTCACTGGTGCATTTGGGGCTAATCATGCAATTCCAGTGTTATCCTTGATAACAACTAGGTTTGTCGAGGTTGGTCTTAGGCAATGTTTTAAAAAACGGAATCAGTCAGCTACCAGGCCGAGGTAAGGACTCGGTAATGACTCGAAATCGGTAATGACTCGGTCGACCAGGTTTCAATGACTCGGTTTTTGTAAAAAATACATTAAATATTAATTTTTTTGTACAAAAACATAAATTTAAAGATTTTTATTCATGTTTCCAAACACAAAGCATTACAATATAGACAAAAGACAACATATGATAAAAATATGACTCGTTAGAATAGTTCAACTTTCAATGACTGGATCATGGCTTCGGTTTTTGTAAAATACATTACGTATTAATTTTTGTACAAAAACACTTATTGTATTTTAAAGAATCTATCTCAGTTTTCTCATGGTAGGGATTGATCATGATAGCGGCGTAACCATGCACTACGGTGTTGGCTAATGCGTTTCTAGAAGGATCAGTTGTTGTGTAAATGTACTGATAACTGAGATGGAGTCAAAAGAATAGTGGCATTATCAATTCAGAACTATTCATCATGCATATGTATGAGAAAGTATGCTAATCATGAGACTTGAATCCATCAGATGTCAGTCATATCTGGTGTTATGCCATGATGCTAAGAAATATTGAGAACGTCAAGTTATTGGTAAGTTGAGTTATTTTCAAAACCATTGCACTTAAGCGTTTGCAAGGTTGTATTAACTTTTAAGCAGATGTGGAACTAAGTTGACAGGATGGGGGCAGAGCTTAGTTTTGTGTAAGGATTTGATAACATCTTGTTTTGGTTTAGCTATCCTTGAAGACTGATGCCTTCCATTTAAGGTAGTTTCATCAATGATCTTATGATACCTTAAGTGATTTGCGAAGGACAGTGTTATATGTTCTTGGAACATTGATGCTAGGCTGTGAGTAGTAAGACAGTGTTCAATATAGCTACAGATTATTGTTCTTTACACATTTACTAGCATAAATTAGTTGATGAAGTCTGAAGCAGAAAGCAGTGGACACAGTGACGTTGGCATCAGCATATCATATCCTTAGTGACCAAGACAGCAAGCATATTTGAGACATCACTAGAACAACATACCTAAGTAATGATAATATTTGTGGCAGTTGTGATAATATTTGTAGCAGCATGTGTTAGTTGGTGGGACAGTAGCCAGTAGCAGTAGTAGTACGAGCAGGCAGTAAGAGCAGTGAAGTGTAGCAGAGGCATTGGGAGTTGTAAAGCATTGGGAGGGCTTAGGGATGTAGAAAAAACCCTAACAACAAATAAAAATAAGCTTTTTAAAATCCGTAAATGAGCAAATTTAGACTACATGTATGTGAACTGGTTGACAAGGAAGAACGCTTCAACTTGTGATTTAATGGCCAGCTTTAGTCATTAACAACTCGGTAATAAACCGACAAACTGCATTGGTCATGGACATTGAGATGGCCTTCTTAAGCTGAATAAAGCAGAACATTGGTTTAACCAAATAGGTTTCATGAATCTTAGGTAAGTTAGGATAGGTCATTAGGGTGAAATAAGGTCATGAAGTTCATTAATTTTCAAAAAATTTGCATATGTGGGGGTCTTAAAGGTCATCATTAAGATGATAGGGGTCAATGTCAAATAAAAATCCCAAAAATATCTCTTGCATAAGTGAAATAATTTCATGTAAATTTGGCACTTATACACAACTTCGTAGTGAAATCAGTATAAAACAGTCAGAATTCGCTACAAACTTGCCTAAAAACTCTATTTTTACAACAAACTGAAGTTTTGGTATTTTTGAAGCATTTAATGTATTTCAAAGAGCAAATGAGTCATCAAAAGAGTTGAGGAGTGTCATTGGGACACCTGTTGATGAAGATCACTTATCAAAAGGATGACATGGTTGCCAGCACACCATTTTTGCCACCTCACCAATACACAACTCATCTTCAAATTCATAATATAAGGACTTGAAATCTAGCTTGACAGTTTGCCACCTGATCATGGTTGTTGACACCTCAACATGTGAGTTTGGTTCAATGGAGATGGTGCAAGCAGAATTGAAGAAAAAAGGGTTTGAATATGATTGTAGTGGATGACCCTGCTGCCCCTTGAAAGATGGTAAGACACTTTTTGACCAATTTATAAAATCAGTTACAGAGCTGTAAACATGTTTTTTGGAGATAAAAAGTAAATATTGCAAAATATGGAAAAGTTAAGCAAGTTCATAGCGAGCTCCAAGCTTGAAGCTGAGTTTTCGCTACGAACTCGCTATAGAATGTTTTGAGGTAAAACTCCCAAAAAATATAATGACAGGGGTGAATGAAGGCATGTGTTTACCTTATTTTACCTAAGGAAGACCCTCCAACAGTCATAAAGGTCAAAGGTTATGCAAAAGTTAGATTTTGGAGTTCGCTACGGAATGAGTGCTACAAAATTTCCTGTACATGACTGTTTTAGCAGTCAACTTCAAGTTCAATTTTTGACCAAATGAAAAAGAATTTTGGAAATCTGAAGGCGGTTTTTCTTCAACACAAGCCCATCTACAAAAACCTCTCTTAACCCTCTCAGTTTTTGCAAAGCTATCCGAGTTTGGAAATTATGCACTCATCTCTGAGGCCTATCTTTCAGAATTTTCACTAACCAGATTTGTGTAAAGTCCACATGGCATAATGACACATCAGCAGTCCAGTACACTCGGAAAATTAGTTGGTTGCATTTGATAAGGGTTATTAAATGGATTTGTTGAACTATTTAATGAAAGAAGAGTCCTTTTTGTATTCAAACTCTGCTAAACATAAAATATCCCTTAGAAGTCTCCAAGTGATGTAATCTTATTTGAAATAGGTCTCTGAGGTAGGAATTCGAAGCTAACAAGGTGACAATCCATTTGTATGAGTACTCACTCTATAAATAGAGTAGTTTTAGAGTTAGAGAAGGGTTGATGGATGTTATGACCAATGCTGCTATTGTAATCTTTTTCTACTCAGTTAATATACAATTGCAGAAGACTTTGTTCAGACCTGAGATTTTGATTGGGCTCTTATGTGTTTGTCTCCTTTATCTTTTCAATGTTAATTAAGCTTACTCATACATAATTACTTGGAATTCATAAATCTTATGCTTCGACTTCCTTTATGCATTATGTTTGCTATCAAAATTATTTTTTGTAAGAGCTCACGTGCCTCAGCTTCCATGAATGATGCTTGTTTGTAATTAAGTTTTCATGCTGACTCCATGCCCAATGGTAGCCCTCACTCATCTTCCACCTGCAAAAATCATCTAAAGGACATCTAAGTGTTAGCCATCTTCATTTTAAGCTTTGTTTTTCTTTTCTTGAGAGCGCCTTCTCTGGTTGGAAGGGCTAACTTCCAACTCTAAGTGGTTTGAAATAGTTACATTGAATTGATTGTTGAGCAGGCCAATTAGTCCCAGTTTGGTGATAACATTTTGGTGCGTCTGCCGAGAGTCTGAAATTCATATCACATCCTGGGTGATTCTTGTCAAAGAAACTGAGCTCTTGAAGGTAACAGGAGATCAAACAATTCGAAGGCTGTACTTCTACATTGGCGACTCCATTTTGGAAGAATTCAGAAATTCATAACTCCATGGTAACACTATTGGGAAATGAGAGACTTAGATGCAACTACAATTTCTTCAGGGTATGCATGTGTGGACTTTTCAAAAATTTTTGGATTTCCAATTTTTTTACTGAGGGATGCATATCTTTTAAGTATTGGCCCTAAATTTGATGGAGAAGATTTAAGCTTGACTTTGGAGCATGTATCAAAGTTTTGTGACTACTGAGCTCCTTAGAGTCAAACAAGAAGATGTATTTATTAGGCTTTTATATGATTTATTCCAAGGAAAGTGTAAAAGCTGGGTGGAAAGGTTACCTGTTAGATCTATTACATCATTTTCAGTTTTTTGGCTTATTTTCTTGGAAACATGGATGAAGAGGATAGAGTTTGTGGCAGGCTCTCTTTCCATTAAGGAGTTCACATGATGGTGCTTTGATGTAGAAGTTGGTGAGAAATTTTCTTCATCACTGTCTTTTTATTTAAAGTCATATAAAGGAAATCCTGAAAATAAGATCATATTTTTCGATGAATTGGCTCGTGAGATTGAAAAATATATTGAAGATGTTGAAGCTCAAATTCAATGTCATCATTTTCAAGATCATATGGAACCTGTTGAAATTTTTTTCTAGCCAAAACAAGTAGATGAGCTATTGTCTTTTGACATCAAGATGGAGGAATGTTTTGTTTTAAAAAATAGATTTGATGACACACAGCTGAAAGTATATGATGACATGGAAAATAAGTGTGAAATGTTCAGCTATGAGGACTGCTTTGCTCAAGATTTTGAAAATATTCATCAGAAATATCATATCTTTATTGATCCTGTAGCAGATTATATGGAGAATTTTTTCAGCCTGAGTTTTAGCCATGTCTTCATTACGAGAAACATATCCATTATCAGTTGCCATTATATTTTCCAGTTTTGATTTTTTTGGTGCATAGTCAAGTAGTCCTTTTATTTCAGCAGCTACTTGATTGGCTTCGCTGGCATTTTTGTGTCATCTAATTCAGTAGTTTCTCAGCAGTATAGGGTAGGTAGGTGTGTGTGTGAATAAGCTCAAGTATTCTTAGCATCTTTTCAGTATGTACAGATTTAGTTTTCAACTTGGATTATAGTTTTCAACAAGTTTGAGCCCGAGGAGAAGGCCATAAAAGCTTGAAGAAGATTTCATCAAGTTCATAATTTTTAGTTTTCAATAAGGCACTGGAGTTGCTGGTTCTTTGCTGCACCACAGGGGCGCAACATCCCCATTGGAGCCACTGTTATCCTTGATAACAACTAGGTTTGTCTAGGTTGGTCTTAGGTAAGTTAGGTTAGGTCATTAGGGTGAAATAAGGTCATGAAGTTCATTAATTTTCAAAAAATGTACATATGTTGGGGTCTTAAAGGTTATCATGAAGGTGATAGGTGTCAATGTTAAATAAAAATCCCAAAAATATCTCTTGCATAAGTGAAATTGCCCATTTCATGTAAATTTGGCACTTCTACTCACTCATTCCCTATGTATCAAAACTAAAGTTTGCTAAAAAAATATATGAGAAACTGGTGGAGCTATTCTCTGTGAGTACTCCAGGAGAAGCAATCTCTCTGAGACAAGAACTATATAAAATGAAATTATCAAGGGAAGAAGGAATCACTCCATACTTTATGAGGATTTCGAAACAAGAGATCAACTGCAGGAACTGGGAGAATTAATGTCAGAAACTGAGATGACTACAGTGGCGCTGAATGCTCTACCAGAAGAATGGGGAAACTTCACTTCAAGTTTATACGGGAAGAAAGAAGCCACACCATTGCATGATTTATGGTGTCTATGTAAAATAGAGGAAACAAGACTCAAAGCCAAAGCTGATACAAGACCAAGTGAAGGGAATCAAGACTTTGCAGCCATATACAGGAAGAAAGGAAGATTTGGAAAATTTGGTTCTCGGAATAAAAGAAGAAATATGGACAAAGTATGATGCTTTGGATGTAATGAACTTGGGCATTATAAAAGAGATCATCCTAAATCTGAAAAGGACAAGAGGAAAAGGGAAGAAGCCCATGTC